>VFFE01009028.1:1172094-1264005 GCA_008921705.1 Burhinus oedicnemus | reverse complement strand
CAGGGAAGGAGAGGTGGTGGGGTGGCTCTATATGTTAGGGAGTGTTTTGATTGTATAGAGCTCAATGACTGTGAAGGCGAGGTCAAGTGTTTATGGGTAAGGATGAGGGGGAAGGCCAACAAGGCAGATATCCTGTTGGGAGTCTGTTTTAGACCACCCAGTCAGGATGAAGCAATAGACGAAGCATTCTACAAGCAGCTGATGGAAGTCTCACAATCCCCAGCCCTTCTCCTAGTGGGGGACTTGAACTTACCAGACATCTGCTGGAAATACAACACAGCAGAGAGGAAACAGTCTAGGTGATTCCTGGAGTGTGTGGAAGGTAATTTCCTGACACAACTGGTAAGTGAGCCTACCAGGGGAGGTGCCTTGCTAGACCTGCTGCTCACAAATAGAGAAGATCTGGTGGGTGATGTGGTGGTCAGAGGCCATCTTGGGCTTAGCGACCATGAAACGATAGAGTTCTCAATTCTTGGTGAAGTAAGGAAGGAGGTCAGTAAAACCACTACCATGGACTTCTGGAAGGCAGACTTCAGCCTGTTCAGGACACTTGTTAAGAGAGTCCCTTGGGAGACAGTTCTGAAGGGCAAAGGCATCCAGGAAGGCTGGACATTCTTCAAGGAGGAAATCCTCGAGGCACAGGAGCAGGCTGTCCCCATGTGTCTGTAAGATGAACTGGTGGGGAAGACAACTGGCTTGGCTGAACAGGGAGCTCTTGCTGGGACTCAGGAAAAAAAGGAGAGTTTACCACCTTTGGAAGAAGGGGAAGGCAACACAAGAAGAATATAGAGATCTAGTTAGGTCATGCAGAAAAAACATCAGAAAGGCAAAAGAACAGCTAGAACTTAACCTGGCCACTGTTGTAAGAGATAAGAAAAAAGGTTTTTACAAATATATTAACAACAAAAAGAGAGCCAGGGAGAATCTCCACCCCTTATTGGATGCAGAGGGGAAGATTGTCAACAAGGATGAGGAGAAGGCTGAGGTGCTTAATGCTTTCTTTGCCTCAGTCTTTAATAGTAAGACCAGTCATCCTCAGGGTATCCAGCCCCCTGAGCTGGAAGACAGGGATGAAGAGCAGAATAAACCCCCCATAATCCAAGAGGAAGCAGTTAGTGACCTGCTACACCAACTGGACAGCCACGAGTCTATGGGCCCAGATGGGATCCACCCAAGAGTGCTGAGGGAGCTCGTGGAGGAGCTTGCCAAGCCACTCCCCATCATTTATCAACAGTCTTGTTCGACAGGGGAGGTCCCAGATGACTGAAGGCTTGCCAGTGTGACACCCATCTACAAGAAGGGCCAGAAGGAGGATCCAGGCAACTATAGGGCTGTCAGCCTGACCTCAGTGCCAGGAAAGATTGTGGAACGGTTCATCCTAAGTGCACTCACACGGCATGTGAAGGACAACCAGGGCATCAGGCCCAGCCAGCATGGGTTTATGAAAGGCAAGTCCTGCTTGACCAACCTGATCTCCTTTTACGACCAGGTGACCTGCCTAGTGGATGAGGAAAGGCTGTGGATGTTGTCTACTTGAATGTTAGTAAGGCCTTTGACACAGTCTCCCACAGCATTCTGCTGGAGAAGCTGGCAGTCCATGGCTTAGACAGCTGTACTCTTCACTGGATTAAAAACTGGCTGGATGGCCAAGCCCAGAGAGTTGTGGTGAATGGCGTTAAATCCAGTTGGCGGCAGGTCTCAAGCGGTGTTCCTCAGGGCTCAGTTTTGGGGCCAGCCTTGTTTCATATCTTTAGTGATGATCTGGATGAGGGGATTGAGTGCACCCTCAGTAAGTCTGCAGATGACACCAAATGAAGTGGGAGTGTTAATCTGCTTGAGGGTAGGAAGGCTCTGCAGAGAGATCTGGACAGACTGGATGGATGGGCTGAAGCCAACTGCATGAGGTTTAACAAGGCCAAGTGCCGGGTCCTGCACTTGGGTCACAACAACCCCAGGCAATGCTACGGGCTTGGGGAGGAGTGGCTGGAAAGCTGCCTGGCAGAAAAGGATCTGGGGGTCCTGGTGGACAGCCGGCTGAACATGAGCCAGCAGTGTGCCCAGGTAGCCAAGAAGACCAATGGCATCTTGGCCTGTATCAAGAATAGTGTGGCCAGCAGGAGTAGGGAAGTGATTGTGCCCCTGTACTCAGCGCTGATGAGGTCGCAGCTTGAGTACTGTGTTCAGTTTTGGGCACCACAGTCTAGGCGGGACATTGAGGTGCTGGAGTGTGTCCAGAGAAGGGCAACAAAGCTGGTGAGGGGTCTGGAGAACACGTCTTATGAGGAGCAGCTGAAGGAATTAGGATTATTTAGTCTGGAGAAGAGAAGGCTGAGGGGAGACCTTATTGCCCTCTACAATTACCTGAAAGGAGGTTGTAGTGAGATGGGAGCCAATCTCTTCTCCCAATTAACTAGCGATAAGACAAGCGGAAACGGGTTCAAGTTGCACCAGGGGAGGTTTAGGCTGGACATTAGGAAAAAATTGTTCACGGAAAGAGTTATCAAACAATGGAACAGGCTGCCCAGGGAGGTGGTCAAGTCACCATCCCTCGATGTGTTTAAAAGTCATGTAGGTGTGGTGCTTAGAGACATGGTTTAGTGGCAGACCTGGTAGAGTAGGGTCAATGGTTGGACTAGATGATCTTAAAGGTGTTTTCCAACCTAAATGATTCTATGATTCTATGATTCTATTAAAAAAAAATATATTATGAAGAATGTGGTGGTATGTTTGTACTCTATGCTATATGACATCTGGGTTTTTTTAAAAAAAGGGTGCAAGAACTAGGTTTGTAAAATAAATGGCTGACCTGCTGGGTAGAAGTAGACAGCTACAGCAGAGTGTATGATAAGAAATTACTGTGTCTAGGTTTGTTTGGTTTTATTTTACTTCCAGACCATTACTATGAGAAAGCAGCAGCTTGAGCTTAATACAATTGCCCGGGTGATTTTTATAGAGCTCTTGCCATTATTGAAATTGGACTCGCTATTTCCCCCAAGCGTATGACTGAATAGCTGAAAGATCTGTGCATCAGAGTGGAATTAAAGAAGGGGTAGAGTCATATTTAAAATGGTGCATAGAGTAGGAGAAAAATAATACTTTTTCTACCTTCTCCTAGAATAACGTAAGATCAGTAAGAAGGCTAGTATATTTTTTATCTTTACTAGAGGTGAAACCAGATGTAGGTGTGACTTGGACTACGGTGAACAACCCCATCAGAAAGATGAAGGTTTTGGAATCTGTAGTTATCCGTTTCTAGAATATTATTGTAGAAAGTATGTTTAAATCAGATTCTCCAGCTTTTACTGAAGAATGATGCCAGCCCATGAGCTCCAGAACGTCTGCAAGTACAGGAAGTGTCAGGTCATCTTGTTCTTCAGACTATAAACAAAAATCAGTATGTCTGAGAGTAGCTTAAAAATAGAAGAAGGTTCTACATAATTACAGACTTTTACAACTGACAAAATATTCTTCATTTTAATTAACCTCTCTCCTGCACTGGTCCCTGAAAATATGCCATCTGAGACCTTAGTCATCTGCCTAAAAAGAAGCAAAACATTAAACCTACAATTTCACATTATGGAGGCCACCTTCTACAAAAACATACTGAACCACTGCATAACATCGCAAAATGTTTTGCTGGCAAGGAATACCTACTTGTACATAGTATTTTCATGTGGAATAACCTGAACTTTGAGGTAACAAAAATATTGTCAGATAAATACCCTAATTATGACTCTCATATGACTGAAGAGAGTATGAATCTCATCTATAAACTGATCAAGGTCTTAACTTTGCTATATCACCAAGTTAAAAAACAAGTTGTAATTAAGGTACTCTCTACACTATTATTCAGAATGCAGCACAAGAGGGGCAGGAGATAGTTTATGGTTCTTTCAGGAGTTCATGCAAAGGTGCAATAATCAGTCGGTATCACTTCTATGAAATATTTGGCTTATAAATTTTATTTGCATCCCCTGATACTTTAGTTGATTGCACAAAGGAAAAGAAAATAAGAAAATAGTAAATAGTGAGGGGAAAAAAATCTTTCTACTTTGGGATATTGTTTTCTGTATTATAAATCACAACTGGAGAAAACCATTAGACTATTCTGTCTCTCTGCATAAAAGCATGATTTTTGTCTATTATACATTAAGTATTTTGTCTAATCTAGTCTATGTATGTCAATCAGAGAAGCTTTCACCATTTCCTTTGGGAAAATTCTCCACAGACTTGTAGATTTTGCTGTCACAGAGGTTATCCAGACAGTTAACATTTGCCCTTACTTAGCTCCATGCAGTTACTCATGCTTCTGCTCTCCATTCTGCTAAACTCATTCTTGCCCGTTATTGAGAAAGCCTTTAGAAACATCTGCTCCTTCCTCCTGCCAGTGGGTTTCAGACTGCTATATTGTTTTTCTGTTGTAAATGACACTTCTGAAAGCAGTCTTTTCACAATCAAATTTGCAATAGGTTTGTTATTAAGTTGTATACTGTGGTATCACCCAGTGACCCCAGGTAGTCTTGTATCCTGTTGTGTTAGATGCTGTACAGATGTGGTGGTGGACATGATACCTGAGCCAAGGATTTTTCACAGCCAGTGAAAGTTCTGACCTCCAGCACTACTAACATGATCTTGTAAATCTAGATCATGTTTCCTTAGATCATCACCCCCTTTCATGAAGAGAAGGATACCACAGTGGACAACTTTTACTTTCCATTTGGGTCAGTGCTCAGGGAAACTTCATCAGTCCTGAGAGGAACATGAGAGAAGGACAAGTGTGGGACCCCAGGGCTCCTCGTCACTTTGGTAAACTCTGGGGTTGAAGTTGTCACCTCATGTATTTTTTTACTAATAGGAATTGGCAACTTTGCTGATAAAGCTTGATTCTCAATGAAAAGTGATGGAGGAAATGTCCTCCCATGTCGAATTCCCTGCACCTGTCCACAGAGCAGCTCCCAGCCCAGAGTATGCAAACTGCTATTAGTTATTGAAAAGATGTGATTAATGCCATGGACAAAGGGTGGGAGGGTGGAAGGATATGGTCCCAGGTTCTGGAGCCTGCGTTCAGTCTGTGTGCCAGCCTCAGTAGCAGAGAGATGAAAGGAGGTACTCCAGTGAGCTCTTCTGAGGCAACGGGGAGCATGATGTTGCACTCCCAGCTAGTGCACCTAGGAACACCACGGGCATCTAGCTAGGGGGCCACACTGGCCTTAGGGAGGCTGTCTCTGATGTTTTCCTTCCCTTGGGCATTTCCTGTGGGAACCAAATGTTTCCATTATCCCCGACAACCCAGTCCCAGTTTCCCATGTAAGGAAGAGCTGGCTGTTTACCTCTTTCCCTGCATTGGTCTTGCCTCAATCATACAGGGATTTGCTACCCCTGCTGCAAATGGTCATTTTGTATTTGTCATCCCATTTCCTGCAGTTGTTTGGCCCCCATTCAATGCGACATCTACCATGGCTTGCTCTAACCAGCAGTGCTGCAAGATTTCAAGCCAGCATAAAGTCTTTGACCTCAGTCAAATAAGAAATGGTGGGCTCTGCTCTGCCGGCCTTGGCCGGTCCCCTTGAAACCCTCACATATACAGATCATCTAGTTACAACTGCACAGAAAAGCAATGTCAGCCCTGCCCGCTGCACTTACATGGCCAGTAAATCACATTCTGTTTTCATTATTAACAATTATTCCTCATAAGATCTAGTGTGATTTAATTCATAAATAGGGGTTTGGGGATTTTTCTTATTAATACTATGTCTCATATTAATTTAAAAAAAAAATACATTGTAACTGCAATCACACAATATAGACCTGTTAAAAAATTCCCATGTAAAATTTTGCTGAAGAAAAAGTCTTGAGAAGGAAAGTAATACTTTGAGAGTAAATCATAAATTTATATTGAAAAATAGCACTGGTCCAGAAATTAAAGAAATAGCTTGTGGGGTTTTTTAATAAATTTTTGGGCATAATTTTTAAGACATATTCTTGAAATCTAGTATCAACATTAGTCCCTTTCTGAGGTTTGGGGTTTGGGGTTTTTTTTTCCCTCTTTTTTAAAATTTTTTTAACTATCTGAAACAGAACCAGGAAAAACTTCTCATAATTTCCTGATAAATAGTCTAACAGAAGGGGTTTACCTCAGTGTAAATTGCCTACTTGCACCATTTTAATCTGACAGGCTGTTCAAAATATTTTTAAAGCCAGCTGAGGGAGTGGAATAGGTACATTTCTTTGCAGCAATGAGTCAGTGGAAAGAGACCCAGTGACTCCAGGGGAAACAACTTACATGTTTAGTTGCGTTTTGAGTAGGTATTAGTTATCTGGCGATCACAAACTTGATAGCCCAACCCCATATTAAAGAGGCATAGTAGCTCCTTTTAGAAGTGTGTTGATCATTTTTCCGTGTGTTCTTTCATTTTTGTATTAGCTTTGGGGTCACTTCTATATTTCACATGAATGAACAGAAATCTACTACGTATGTCACCTGAATGACTTTAATATGTCTTTTACAAATTATTTACTTTGGGTGGCTTGTTTGTACACTTCTTCCTTTAAAAGGAAATGTTCACAAAAATAGCAAACAGGCCTAAGAATTTTCTGATTTAAATATGATTGTCCACCTTCAGAATTCCAAGGAATTGTGCTGAGGTGAATCCACAGCTTCCCCGGAGCATTGTAACACTGAATAGAAACGTACAGAAAAGCTTGAGATATATTTTAAACTCCCTGCATTCACTCCGTGGAGGGTTACACTTCTACCTCCAGTCCAACAAACGTGCATAATTTGATTATCTGTGCATATGCAAAATCCTGCTGGGAGTTGATGCAAACATAAAATTCCCCATGTGTTTTCTAGCATGTGAAACCATGCTTAGATCCATGTGCAGGCCAGAAAAAACTTCGGAGAAAGAGATAGTAATTTTAAATCTAAACCAGAAATTCATCCATCTGTTTCATATTTCCAATCTACCAAGTTGCAAGCGTCCTTATTCACAAGGAGAGGAGCCTTCCAGTGCCGTCATACTCCATGTCACGGACAAAGTCTGATTCTCCAGTATGGTGTTGACTGAAAACAATAAAAAATGCTGGGGAAAAAAGATAAATGTAATATTATGAAAACCTTAATTTATGGAAAACCTAAGAAAGACTTCTGCAACTAAAACTACATACATTCATATATATATATTTTTAATGAGGGAACTATGCTTTGCCAAGTATTCCTCATCAGACCAAAAAAAAATCTTATTTTGACCTTCAGCTTAACGTTCCCATGTTTTCATTGCTTACAGAAGGCCTTTGAAATTCAGCAAGAAGAAAGCTCTGGAAGATAAATATCTCTAGTGTCTCCCATGAAATTCCATTTGTCTATGTCCCTGGTACAGGTGTGGTGTCATTCCCATCTGTCAGCAAAGCCGTGGCAGCATGCCAAAATAACAACTGAACACAAAGGCTCGGACACCACAACTAAATAACCAGCAACACCTGCTACAACAGGAGCTCTGAGCAGAAAACCTCCCCCACAAGAGAGCAGGGAGGCAGAGCAAAACCACCTTCCCTCCCTTGCAGACTTTCTCCCTCAGATGTGTTGCATGTCTTCAGGGGGTTGTCCACATGAACCACATGAACAAAGTGTTTTCCCACTGTCTCCATATATGCAGAGACTCAAAGCAGGCTTCTCCAACCATTTCACAAAGGCACTGCAAGTCCCCAGTATACCTTCCCTCCCTAAGCTCTTCCTCCTGCCAGCTGCAGGAGTTAGTCAGATTTCAGGCTAACTGTGGATGCTCAGGGCCTGATAACACTGATAACATCTGATAATAACATTGCCACATATACTTGCAAGAGAATTATCTTCAACTTGTGTGAGAAACATAGGTGATGTATCTAACAACATTAAAATAAAACTGTTATTCTTGTTGCAAAGTCAAAACCCTGTCAATTAAAAAAGGACAAAATTAAGATCATCCAGCTCATTTTACTTCAGTCCTCTTGCACATGGAACTGAAACATTCCTTCATGACATAGCATGGTGCTTTTCTGCAGTCTTCATCCTTTTGCTGCACGGAGGGACAGTGCAAAGGCAGATGGCTGAGGGCACAATGACCATAGCTGGTGAATGAAGGTTTCCCTGGCACATTTCTTCCAGAAGGCTGGAAGGATTCTTCAGGAGGAAGAAGATCACTTCTGTGGCTTCTGTAAATATTGCCGTACAGAAGAGCTCTGATCTGTTCTCACCTAGGTCACAGCTTTCTTACATTATTCGGTACAAGTTCTTTTAATATAAAGTATTGGAAAAGATTGTCACCCATGTCCCACCCACTGAAGGTCTACAAGCAGGCATGTGGGAAGTTGAACTGGCAAGGGCTTCACAGGGACCTCTTGCAGCAGAAGAGATCATCGGCAGCCACGATTGTTGAGCACTTTGGGATAAAATAATGCATTCCTATAGTAAAGGACTGTAGGAGGAAGGAAAACCTAAGGAATGTTGAGTGGGTATGTTGAATTATGCTGTTCATTTAAACAATTTTCTTTCTGAAGATACATTTGGAGTTGATTAACATATACATAGACATTCGGCACCCTGGCTGCAGTGAATTTCCCTTCAAGCAAAGTAACAGTTCTTTTATTTCTTTTCATTCCCTGAGCTCACCCAGATAAAAGAGGATAGAGTGTACCTGGAGCCTGAAAAGGGCCCCTGTGTCCCAAAACAGCGTAAACGCCAGCTTCATTAACACACATCATTAAATGTTTCATACAGAAAGACGCCATCTGCTCTTGAAAATGCTGGGACCTCTGCACATAAGGTGTTTGATTGCCCTCAGCCAAGAGGGACAGCCTTTTGACTTAACCTACTAGACCTGGAGCTGAGGTTATTTTGGCAAAGTGAGTGTTTTTCTCTGTTGCACTAACCACTTCTCCCCTTGGTCTGGCTCTACATCAAGAGTTGTATCCAGCTCCCTCCCACTAGTTCTTGTTGGGTCCCTGAGGATGGAAAGTCATGGACTGGTTGGTTGTACAGTAATATTCTAAATTGTCAGTTACGAATCCACTTTCCCTCCTGTAATCTCACAATGTCAGGTAGCTCCACCCTTACACTCGATCATACAAACAGTGTGTTCAGAAGCTAACATCAAAGCGAACACTGGAGATATTTTCAGCACGTTTCCCTTTCACAGTTCCTGATCGCTAGCCTAAGAGCAAGAAGGGCAGGGCCAACATCACGCGTGGGGTCTTCACCGCCCCAGATCTGTCCTACCTCACTGTTAGCAGGTGGAATATGCTGCAGTCTTCGGCGATGTCACAGCCCGTGGACTGTGAGTTCAAAATGCCCTGAGAGCTCCTCAGGATGGACTGTCAGACCAAAGACTCCCAGCTGAGTGATGCAGCTAACGCCATAATTTTGTGCTGGATGCGTGAAGAGGTACATATACCTTTTCTGGTTTGTCAGGAAAACGAACACAGAAAACAGCTTTCACGACGCAGAAGACAAAACTTCCATGAGGACTGTATGTTCCCCTAATGGCCAAGAGAACAATTATAATAACAGACAAACCATAGTTTATTAAAATGTTCATGGATTTATTTGGAAATATTGCATATTTAAAAGTCCAGAAGTTTATACCAGATTCACAGAATACATCAGTAATGTACACAACAGAATGCTGGGTTTTTTCCTGTGTTTCTGTAAAAACGGGTGTCACATTTCTAGGAAATTCCCCCCAAAATTAAAGTTTCTGATAAAATAAAATACATATAATTATATTTAAAAGTGTACATTACTGGAATAATGATTGGGGAAATAAAATCAGCTTTTGAAACTTGTAAATCTATCATTCAAACAAAACAAAATAATCCCTGAAAAGAAATTCTGAATTTACTGAAATAATCTTTCCATCTTTTGCACAATCATGCTTCAACTATTCATTTTTATGTTAATCTACATTATTTTGTCAAAACAAATGACAAAATTATCATCTAGGAGTTGCATACCTGGAAATTTCATCTAAGCCCACAGTCTTTTCCTGTTTTCCAACTGCAACTTTTCATTTTTTCATAGCTATCAGCCTAACAGCTGCAGTGTTTTGGTCTCTTCTTCAATTCAAGACAAAAAAAGATAGACGAAGTTGCTCAGCAGCTGTTTTGTTTTGCCCTTCATTCACCCAGTTACTTGTTATGAACTTACAGAATTATCTGAAACAGAGGGAATGTTTTTTCCTACATCATTAGTGTGCAACTGGTTTATATCCATCAGAAATACTTCATTTTTATGTTTTTTTAAAAAATCATTACTGTAGACTGAAATATTTCCATTTGCAGTTCTGGAAATACTTATTGACCACCAAACTATTGACATTCTTTTCTTCTTGCCGAGTTCTTCGCCTGCCTAACATCTGATTGCAATGACTCCAGCACTGCTAGGCATGTTCCCGTGTTTTATTCATAACAGTTCTTTACAAAATTGTGGGGCCATGTTTCACAATGTAATGATCATTTTCCTTATGTGTCTTTACTTACCAAAAAAAAAATAAATGGTTCATAAGCTTTCCTGTAAAATTACTATCAGACTCTTCAAGACATTTGGTATGTAGCTGTGGTGCACAGTCATTCCTAGTAAACAGAGAATTAGCATTCCTTCAATTACTTATCTTTATAAGAATTAAAATTCTTTCCAGGATATTTAGTTCTTAGGGCATTTTATCACAGCACGTTTCTGTTATAAACATGCTCTTTCTTGTTAGGAATGACACTAATTTTCCAGTTAGTTATCAAAGCAAATTATTCCTATATTTATAGCAGTCTGACATAGATTTACAGAATTAGGTCATAAATCTTTATTGTTATCTTCAAAAACATAGAATGACATGTGCATTTGCCCAGTCACATTACGTAACCAGATGTGCTGGGGTTTTTTAAGGAAAAAAAAGAAAATTATTCTTCTCCCTTTATCTAAATCATATGTGTCTGTGATTTGATGAATACTTTCCTTTAATTGCATCATCACCTTCCTGACAAAAATAAATTCTAATGGGGAAGACAAGACATTGACAATATTTATCTGTTGCTCCCCACATTTGTACTAGATACATGGACTGACATTGACTTAAAGGCTAATATAGCACTACTGGTTCCTCAAAAGTACAGAACTAAGGAAGCTAATCTGCTATGGGGATTACACTACAGTGAAAGTCTAGTGCAAGAATAAGACTATTTATCATTTCAGTATCAAGTTGTCTGTCCCTTGGTTTCCCATCTCTCTCATGTGGTTGGTTTGGTATATGCTGATGATTCATTACAATAATTCTTTCACTCAAAGCAAGGAAAGCTCTGTCACTCCAAGATAAAACAGAAAAATTCAAGCAAAGCACTTCTCCAGAGCTTCTGAGTCTCAGTCACTCTTCTAGCTGTAGTTCATTGCTGGCACTATGCTCACAGTCATGCCTCTGCTCTGTTACTAATTTTAGCCTTTGGATACCTCAGCTGTGAGCCGTAGTCTCTTTTAACCACAAATTTCTTTATGGGTACCTACGGGCCTGTTCATGTTCATGTTTTTCTCTTCTAACTCTCCCTTCTCTCAAAGGGGAGTGAACCTCTACTATCCTCGTGTGCAGTGGCCTTTCTTAGTTGATAATTGTTTTCTTGATTCTTTTCCCATCTCCATTTCAGCCCATTTTCTCTCCTGGCTTCTGTAACATCTGTTACAGACTTCTGTCCTTAAGAACATTGTCTCTAAAAAAAAATGAATAGAACAGACTACAGGTATTGACTGAAAATTTTCCTTATTGAAATTGAGTTGGTAAACTCAGTAGAAAATTAGAGAGAGAGAGAAGAGAGAGGATACAGAGAGGAAAGGAAAATATAAGACACATTATTTTATATTTTTAGGGAGAAACTCCTTATGCTAATCTAAGTAATGTGTTTTGGACAAGCTTTGTGTGTGATGTGAAGAAGGGGTAAGATAGTCTTCTTGGCCAGCTCTCTAGTAGAGAGAAGAGCTATTTCACATACTGTAATGGTCATCTCCAATATTAACATTAAATGGACAATGTTGATGATCAACTAGTCATCTCATAACTGAAGCCTAGCCCATAAACTCTTTTCTAGATGAGCTTCTATTGTCTTTTCCTATATTTTTTCAGGAAAATAGCTGGTGCATTTCTGAATAGCATTATAATAATATGGGTTATTGTGAATGAAAATGTAAGTATGAATATATGAAAGCAGAGTTTAAAAATAAAATATTCTGAAAACTTAACTCCAGCATTTGTAGAAAAGATGTTTTGAAAAATGGAAGAGGGTTAAATATTTGATAAGAATTTAATTGATTGGAATCTCTATGGCAAGATTTACAGTTCTTTTATGTGGAAGTACAGTCACACAAGCACACACACATACATGTGTGAGTGGGTGTCTATATACCATTTGAATAGTTAGCATATTTAAATTCCAAACAAAACATGAAAACTTCTTGATCTGTCATCTCAGGAAGTTCAGAGCTCAATGAATAAAGCATCATATGCAATTCAAAAATAATTACTCAGAAGAAGAACATAGGCATCTTGTCCCATCCTGATGTAACCATAGATAAACTGGCAAATGTCACAAAACTTTAGTACTAAATTACCTTTATGATAATTTGCTGCTCTTAAATCATCACTACCCCAGTGAGTCAAGGGACATTCTAGCATTAAAATACATAATTTAATGTAAAAGCTAAAATTTGCAGAGTCAGTTTCCATCCGGGTTGTGACATATGGTGTCAGAGGTAAACATCTAAATGGAATATCTGGAGAAGAGCTGAGGGGTGAGCTAGCCAGCAATTTTTCATCAAGGTTATTTTCATTAAAACAGAAAATATCTGTTCCATAAAATTGAATTTTCCAGTGGCTATTTTCATTTTTCTATTCTGTTACTGAGGAGAGAGCTACAGCTACCCATGTTATAGCCCCTTGATTTTCAGCCTTTGGGGAAAGCTGCAAAGCTGACAAAACTCCCTGAACGGGCATCAGCAAAGAGGACCAGAAGGACAAAAAGACTTCATTTAGCTGCTAGTAACCCCAGCTGAAGACCAATAATTTCACTGATGGAAACAAAGAGGAAACTGAGCGGTACTTTCTGGGCAGGCAGACAACTAGCAAGCCAAAACTCTCTGTAAACACCGTGGGGTTTTTTTGAGAAATCTTTTTCTGTTGAAGTAAATAAAAAATTACATGTAATGTTGGGAGCGGGAGGAGCGAGGGAGGATTGTTCATTTTACTTTTTACCCCAACTCAGAAGGCAAATATTTTCCAAAATATTTTATTAAGCCAAATGGATTTTTATTTTCCAAACAGATCTAGTGACGATCATTCAGATTTCTGACCACATGCCAAACATACCTCATATGTTTATGTGGGGTTTCACTAGAGGAAGGTTTGCATGGTTCAGTGAAACCAGCTCCTCCAGGCTCCCACCAGCTCTCCCAGAAACCATGTCCCACCCACTCGGGGGGCTGCTCTCCATCCTCCCTGCTCAGCCCACCCTGCTCATTTCTACCCCCAGAGGGACCTGATCCTTCCCTACTCATGGCCCCCATCCTCATGTGGCCCAATCCCCACATGCCCTAATTCTGCTGATATTTCACAGATGTCACTATTCTTTACTGATAGGAAAAGGTTCTTACTCACTTTTTCCTTTTTGCTTTCTTAGTGAATGTCAATAGCAAGGTGGAAGTTAGAAATGAGTCTGTGGTTTATTGGCATTCTGAAATAAATAGGTTTATATGATTTTTGTAACGAAATTATCTTCATACACAAGCGTCATTTCAGTGTTTCACATGGTGCTAGATTTTTATTCTACTGAAAACTGGTATGTAATTTTTTTATATTTGGGTTTTTTCTTTTTTTTTAATTTCATTAAAATGTATATGAACTTAGTTTCTTGTCTGGTCTTCAGCTGTCAGACTTTTTGTTTTGAGAAATATATTTTATTTTAAAAATCATCTTTTTATAAAGGAATTAACAATGAGGGGAACACTGAACAGAACTGATGCAACAGGTTGGGCTGAAAATAAATAAGGGAGGGTTGCTATGGTTTCTCACAAATAAAATTTTGTGTAGTATCAACGGGAGCATGAGCTCAAAAGATGCCCTTCCCTCAAAGTACCTGTGATTTCCTGTTAGTGAAAAGAACAAAGATCACAAGCTGCCAGAATCAAGCTACTACACAGGTAGCAAGTAACTGTTTAGGCATGAAGATGTTATTTATTTAGTTATTAAAGCTTGCTTACTGTGATAGCAGAGAATGAATTAATAAAATTTGGGAGAGAAACAGTATTTCTTCAATTGGCAGACAAGAAGTCAGTCAAAGAGCTTTACATTAATATGTTTTTCCCCAAAGCTGGGGCAGACTGAAGGTCAGTTATGTTGACTCAATGGATAGGTGACAACTTGTGAGGTTACCACAACTCATCTGTGCTCAGCTGTGTGCCCTGGCCTTCAGCTTATTAACACAGCATTTCCAGCTGTCTCGCTCATTGTAGTATTAATTCTTCACTTGTGCTATTGATACTTCACATTTACACCATGCAAACCTTCCACCTGAATAGTACCCACTATATCTGAACCAACCACTCCACTCCACTGGTGGAAAACATCAGTAGCCGTTACATTTTGTGAGTTCCAAATGCATTATAAAGTGAAGGATTATAATTTTATCATATATGTATAAAACCAGTAGCTCAGAAAAAGCAAGTATGTGCATTACTGTGTGTTTACCGCCATGGGCCCCAACACATACAGATAGCTGCGTCAGTGTGCAAAAATAAACGTTATGTCTTGAATTTTTTATGGAAATACAAAATTTTGCTTCAATGTGTTTTATGTCATAATAACATCTTCAGGGAATCTGTGTTTCTTGCAGATTTTAGTCATTCGTTTAAAGCTTAGAAAGCTTCAGAAAAGGTTGTAAACTAACGAATACACTCTTAAATAAGGCAAAACCAAACAAACATTGGCTTTTGCAAGGGGTGTGAATATATTCAGGAAATAATTATGCTTGACACTGTCAGAGTTTGACCTATTGGAGCCCCTAAAGCAATCATGTACATGACTGAACAAGGGAATTCTGACTTAATCTTGTGAATATAACAGTTTAATAAATTATAACTTGTACAGTGAGCCATAGCACATGGGATTTAGCTGCCCTTGGTTATATATTTAGAGAAACTCAGGTTAAAAAATACAGCTGAGTTATGTAAAGATTCTTTATGTCTTACTCCTGTGGATCAAAAAAAAATCTGATTTTCACAGGACTAAAGGAAGAACACACTACCAGGTAGGTTTACCTGTCCTGAGCAAAGCACCTCCTAATCCATCTCAGCTGATACCACCGTAATCATATTAACTTCCACAGTCACATTCCGAGAACAGGACAGCTTCAAGCACAGATCTGTATTTAAAGCAGGCTTCTCCATTAGCCTAGCAAGAAAAAAGAGATACCAAAACAACTTTTGTAAAGTCCTTGCTTCGTGCCCTGCAGTTGTAACGTCAAGGCAGTCTATAATTAGAGCGCGCAGGGACCAGTGACTAATGCACATGAAGGTACAGTGAATTAGCTGAAATGTTTTCATTATTTTTGCTAGTAGACAGGAATACTAGACGTTCTGATGCTGTTCCTCAGACTGCAAATATTGGCACACCCTGCTCAAATACAACCACAGAAAGAAAATACAAAAGAAAGAAAAAAACACCAACTGCAGATGCCATATCTTCTCCTACAGTATTTGCAATGTATATGGTCACACCCAGCATGACCATGCTTCCAATATAAAAATCCCATGCCTCCTCTGCAGTGACACATTTATGCATGTGACCACTAACAAAAAGATGCCAGTTTTTAACTTGCTCTTGCATTCGCTTGGCTTCCCTCTCCCTTGTCTTTCACGTTTTCCCCATCTGCAAGACCTTTTCAGTACCTTGGAGCACTGGCTGAATGTGGTAGGGAACGTTAGACAGTTGTCATGATTATTCACTAAGACCTGAAAGAATGGCTTTGACAGTGCCTTCACTCTTGCTTTCCCCTTCCAACCAAGCAGTATCTGCAGTACTAAACACTCAGTCGCTGGACTGTCAGCTTCTTCCTGGTAAACACAAAGCTTGAGTAAATATTGTGTAGTTGTGAAGAGCATGGATGTTTTGACTGATTAAGTGGGAGGGAGGGACAGCTGGCTAGGAAGGATTGTCCAAAATATGAGAACACAAGATAAAACCCAGTACGTTGTCCCAGCAAAATCAAGATAGCTGGTGCAGATTGCTGTGTGTGCCTGTATCTAAATACTATTATTTTTTACACAGATATATAAATTCTATTGGTTCTTGTAAGTTTTGGACTTTGGCGAAATCCACCTCAGTGCCAGGAGCTAG
Organism: Burhinus oedicnemus; assembly: GCA_008921705.1. Classification (NCBI taxonomy): domain Eukaryota; kingdom Metazoa; phylum Chordata; class Aves; order Charadriiformes; family Burhinidae; genus Burhinus; species Burhinus oedicnemus. Next base: position 1,247,608 of record VFFE01009028.1, on the reverse strand, counting down.
TTACAGGATCAATGCACCTTTGAAGTAGTGCCTAGGTTTGTGTTGACCTTTGATAAGAGGATAAATTTCTCCCTGTGTCATTAGTGCTGCCCACAAACATAAAAGGGATATGTTTGCCTTGCCTTAACATCTTTGATATTTACCCACTGCTTTGCTTGAGATATCAGGTATAAAGATGACCCTATCTTTCCTGACTATGCTGAAAAGGAGAGATATTTTTATTTAAAATAAGGTTCAAACCTAGGCCGGAGAGATAGTTCCAGCTCTTGCTGAACGTTTTCCTAGCATAGTGCAAGAAGCCGGGATTGATGAGCTGATGTAACTACTGTAATGAAACAGAGTTCAAAAAACAGTCATGATTTGTCAACCCAGAGGCCAAAACTTACCCCAAAATAGAAGGTCATGATACCACAGAGATCAGACATTACGCAGTGAGCGTGCTACCCCACCAGAGGAGAAGAAAAGCTCACAGCCACAGTTTTCCAACCCATAACAAGGACATGAGTTGTGGCAGGTGAAGGTTAGCCCTGTCCACAGGTGCAAATCTCACTGTCCTGCCTGGACCGAGTGGTTGGATTTGGCCATGACCACCCTGGAGTAACACTGCCTCTCCTGCCCCTCATAGCCCATACCTTGGAGTCCCAGCTCTGCTGTGACTTAATTTGGGGAGTGGGGTACAGAACCAAAGACACTTTAGGTACAAGCACCCCTACTAACCAAAGGACAGTTGATAGTCCTTCTAGGCAGCTTGTTAATTTAGCAACCCTCAATTTAAAAAAATAGGAGCCGTGTCCCCAGGAGTTCCTTTGGCAAAGGGATTCCCCAGAATCTGGAAGATTACCCTATTACACTTTAAAGAAACTTACAGCAAGGATGACTGAATAAAGACAGAAGTCTCTGACAACACCAGGAAAAGAGAAAGAAAGACTGCAAGAGGGTGTGGGTGTGTGTGAGAGAGCACTTCACTTTCTCATATGAGTAAAGTGAGGAGAATTAGTCTTCTTAAGTTTTGCAGTGAGTGGAGTCAAGGTCCTGCTTTCTTTCCTTCTTTTCTTCTACTTCTCGCTCTCTTTTGCTATGTGTAGACTGTATTTACATGAAAAACCTACATTGGTTCTTATGCACTCTTTTTAGATTTACATGTGGTAACAAAAAGGGCCCCTTAACTTAAAAGCCATTTTGGGCAGGATGGAGAGAAAATACAAGATTTCTGTTAATCCTGGGCTGAGGCAGGGGCGTGGCAGATGGCTGCTTCTCCTAGGAAGTAAAAGGACGTGCCAGAAAGTCTTTGTCTTGAAGATCCTACCCAAAGCAGAATTATTAAGAGCTACCAGCTCTTTGAGGAGCTAAGGACTCTTGCTAGCTGTCTTTCTAGCTACTGAGAGTTGTCTGTATGCCTGTGTCCTGGTCTGAGGTTGCAATCCCATCCCATGCCCATCATACATATTGCAGTCCCTGACCTGGTACAGGGGAGTGCCCAACTGATTCAGAAACATCTGAGGTTGACTATGATCAAGCCCATTTGCTCTTCTTTATTGCTGACATCTCCTGCCTGACTCACCCTCCAGTGTGGCTGAGCAAACCTTACCATTTAACCCTTGCAGCTTCCAATCTGACCTTCTGTTTCAGCAGCACGGTTGTGAGTCAGTGCATTGCCCAGGCAGTGCCAGGGAGCTCTGCCTTGCCAGGCTGAGAGCAAATAGAGCAAACCAGCTCGTGGCTTAAGTTACAGACTAACTCTCCCAGTGGTTACAGAAAATGTTCATTTTCACCTAGGAGAGATCCTGTGAATCCTCACAAAAACATATGAAATCTTACTCAGCTAAAGGGTTTATTTGGTTTAGAATAGTTCCCACAATTACAATAGTAAGGGGGAAATTAGATAGAACAATGAAAAGATCAACCAGCAGATAAATGGCTAAATAGATATCTTCACACGTTTTTCAAATAATTAATAATGTAACAAAGCACAATACTCATTAGAAACCTCTGGGCTGTCTACAGTTCAAAGAAAAATAAGCTCTTCAGCTTTACTGTTATTATCATTAGTACTTATCAACATCTACAACGTTCACCTAAGTCATAAAAATATGACGCTAAAATTATTTCTAGATAGGGACCTTACATTTTATATAAAGAGCTCTGCAGAATTTTCTGTCTCCTCTTACACTGTTATTTGCTCCCTAAATCTACTCTCCACCAAGTTCAAGAACCTGCCAGGATTGTATATGTGCTTAAAGAAATGCTAGCTTGCGTTGTAGCTTTGCACATCTTCATTAGCATCAGATCAAAATAATTTCAGATCACTGTCAATTCCCAAGTGGTGCTGTGGTGACGTGGGACCTCTCAGCCAGGTAGGAAACTCAAGAAGTGGTTGCACCCAGGTCCAGCTTTCTGTGGGATGGTGTTTTCTGCTTCCCCTGGCTTACCTCTCCACCTCTCGCTCTAATCTCTACCCAGGTTTCTTCATCTCCTTTAGGGCAATGAGTCGTCTGAGTCATATATGAAAGAAATAGGCCATGTTATCCTTATGTACGGAAGATAAAATATTTCTGCTATACTTCGTATACATACTTGATAAGGCACCAAAGATACTGATTTTATGATACTGGCAAAGTACATAATTAGAATGGTGCACGTACATGTTTGATTGATTAATACTAATTTCCTTTACAAACACAGTATTAAGAAAATTATTCTGTGGAGGAATTGGATGAAGTGTGCCATAATATTTAATGATGTTACTTGCTCTGGTGCCTGAATTAATGACATACCACCTTGCTGAAAGATGGATTTATGGGTGATTTAGCTTCAGCTCAGTTACTCTGTTCATCATCTTTCTCAACAGTGGGAAATATACTATTCAAACAATGCCACAATAAGAAAAATAAATAAAATTGATGATGACAGTTTTCCAATATAATTGTCCGGAATGTTTTACTATTTTGACATCTGCATTATTAAACTAAATTGCTTCATTTTCATCCAGTGACTGCCACTGGAGTTGCAAATCCTGCAAATGTCAGTGAACAGCATGCACAGGAAACTTCCACTTCTTTGTGATGTACAGTCATCTCCTTGGGCAGATTAGCTGTACAGTGGGCATTGGCTGACTCAGCACCGTGAAAACACAGCTGTGCTGCTTCCTCAGCTGTCTTGGGTCTGGTATTAGTGCTATGCCTTTTATATGATGACCCGTCTGAACTAGTAATTTGTCCAGGGCTTTACTTGGCTTCATGAAGGACAGGCAGCCTTGAAATCCTTTCCCAGAACTGGGAGTCCATGAGAAAACAATGTGCAGACAACAAACTGCCTCCGGACTGAGCAACAAACTACAAGTGCAGTTCGGTTTTTCAATTTATGTTTTGCATGAGCCCTCAAGGATTTGGTGGTAAAGTGAGGGATGGCAGCAGTTCTGACTGCTTGTGGAAGCAAAAGAAGGTGACAGTGTTGCTGCTGTGTTGCTCGGGGGGCATTAACTCAGGTGTGGAGCATGACAAGTGCACAGCCTCACCTGGAAACTGGTGCTGAACATAGTTCTGGAATTCAAAGCATTGGGAAACATGGGCATGTGGAAAGCCATAGACACGGCTCTGCATAGTTACGGCTTTACAGTGAGCAGAGAGTGGGAACAGAGTCACTGAGCAATTCAGTTTGGAAGGGACCTCCGGAAGCCAGTTGGTCCAAACTCTTCCTCAAAACACAGCCTATTTTGAAGACCAATCAGGTTGCTCAGAGTCAGATATTGCATAGCACCAGTCAATGCTGCTGTTGTCTGGAATTTTCCACTTTCTGGATGTCCAAGACCCTTTATATTGAACAAACTAGGACAACCACATGATAAGTTTTAGAACTCCTAGACTCTGGACTTCAACCTTATCTCTGACAGACTGCTTCATACCAAGATACAATGAACCGGACTCTAACTTTACTTATTCCTGAGGAAGTCAGTAATAAATCCAGTAAGTCAGGAGTAGTTCCAGAATGTTAAATGGGTATAAGTAAAAGGAAAATCAAAGCCAGATATTCCTTATGGCAGCAATTTTATGGGAGGGAGAGTTCCGCTCCATGGTTTTTTTCTCTCAGCTGCCTTCTTCAAGGCTCCACTCGAAGTCTCCACTCTGGGTGGTTCTCCAAGCCAAGAGTGGTGGAAAAGGGTCCACAGCAGTGTGTATTGATCTCCTTCCTGAATCAAGAAACTTCCCAACAACTTCATTCCTCCCACTTTGTTTTACTCCATGCCTCACCTTTGAAAGCCTGGAGAACACTTTATGACTGTGTTGGCTCTCAAAATATTCAGGGATAAGGTGTGCTGGTTCTGTCAGGATGCAGGTTTCCATATTACAGAGGTCTCAAGACCCAGATTTTCTCATAAGTGTGTTCTGTTTATGTAGAATAAACTAACTTTGTATAAACACCTATACAAAGGTATAACTGCATTGTACTAGGTTTATGCAAAGTAGATGTTAGAGAATAATTTCATCTCTAGTTTAAAAAAACAACTTGATATAAATCATTGCAAAACAAATAAAACAGTTACTAAATGACAGTTATGTGTAAGTATAGCACATGTGGATAACCCTTAGCAAGATAGCTGGGAGCTGGAAGCAGTCCTGCAAGAGCAGCATGGATGTTGTACTGCGTAATGTAGCTTACCAGATATTTACTCCTTCCAGTAGCACAGCAAATCTGGCCGTTCCTGTCCTTCTTACAAAATAGGCTGTAGACAAACCAGCCAGTTCCATTCTTCTTAAGTGTTTAAATCAAGGTGCATTTATGAAGTATTTAGTTTCAATGCAGAGCGAAAGGCATCATGACAATATAATCCAACCCTTGAAAAATGAAAGCCATATATAAAAGCAGCCCATATAAGCCTCAGGGTTAATTATGCAAGAGAGAGCTTTGTGAAAAAAGTGGCAAAATGCTAATAACTTTAATAGTGCAAAAAACAACATAAGTTCAGTTGGAAGAGCTTCTAGTATATATAACTCAGGCAAAATTAAGATGAGAAAATCTATTAAATTTGAATCTCTGTGTATTTATTGTATTTTCAAAGAAGTTTTGAGATACTTCAGGGTTTAATTTCTGTTCTCTTTTTGTTGCCTTGTGAGCTATAGCAGCCAGTGAACATGCAATAAAAACTCTAACTTTCTTCTGGACAAGTGGTTTTCCAGATATTTGTTGAGGTTAAGAATTATTTTTGCATGGATCTGGCCTAGAGAAAAGTGTTCAAGAGAACAGAATTTAAATAAGCTAGAATCCCCAAAGCAAAGATAATCAGAGGCTAAGAAAGTCTTGTGGTTTAAACACAGTTTGAAAAATCCAGTGAGAGACCTCAGGCACATCACAAAGTCTTTCTGTCTCCATTCTCCAGCTGTAAAATAGAGATAATTTTTCTCCTCTAATTCTCCAGGAGGTTATAGCATAAATTCATTAACATTTGCAAGGCATTCAGATGTTGTGTGAATATCTGAGAGCAAAATAGGAAACTGCTGATGGTGAATGAAGGCCTTATAAATTGTTATATAGATAAATCTTAATGCCTTTTATATTTACCATGGAAATTTGAATTTAATTGTGGAAAAGAATGTAAGGATAAAAACTGGTTTCTTTGAGTTCTGAAACTGGAGATCATTAATATCTCCAAAGGTGGGAAGGACTAATAGAACAACCAATATTAAACCCTTGTTTTAAAAAAACCCCAAACTTCTTAATAGTTGCAATCTCAGCTCCTATTCCTGTTCACTTTCATATTACTTCTGCCTTTTCTGTTGCCCTTCTATTCCTGTTATTTATTATGTGTGGTAAGAGAACCCTTCTATGTAATAAAACATCACGTTATTTTTAAAAATTTTTTAACAATTTACTGTTGTTAATAATGAGTAAAGATAAGCAATGAAATCTTGGCTTCACTGAGATCAGCGGGATTTTTTTGTTGGCCTCAGTAGAATTAGAACTTCATGCAGGAATCAGTACTGATCCCTTAGACCTGTCGACAACTTTGACATATATTTGAGTGAGAGTGCATTGACTTTGTTGCAGATCCAAACAGGAAAAGATATCTTCAAAATCACTCTTGCAAGGGTTCATTTTCTACCCACCAGAAATAACCAGTGCCCAGGACAACAGTTCCTTCTGCAGGAGAGTGGTCTCACACACGTTTGTACTCTGATTCCCTTAGTACTCGAGTGATAAATGAAGGTCATTTTGAGATTTCGTTTGTCATCTTAACTTTTATGGTTGAATGATTGTTCATTGGCAAATAGCAGAACATATTAAATACAAGGAATATTGTCTGACTGGAAGAAAACATCTCAGTGTAACCATGGAAGGTTTGTCTGGTTTTTATTAAATAATTTTTTAAAAGGCTTGTAGATTTTTTATTTTGTCTGAAGTGCTGGGCTATAAAAGCATGTGACATTCAGTATGTTATAACCAAAATCTGCCATGAAGAACAACTACAAGGTCAACAAGCAAAAAAAATGTAGTACAACATCAAGATAGTTAAACTGTTTGAAACACAGTCAATAACAAGTATTGACAGCTTTCCTTTTATATCCTTTTTTCCTTTTGCTTCTGTATCCAATAATATACTTCAAGCAGTGACATATAAACAAGTAAGTCATTATTTATCATAGGGCTTTTTTAAATACAAGGAGCTAAATGTGCTGTCCACATCACAAAGGGCACACAGATTATTTTCCTGTATTTGATGTAGGTTCATTTCCCAGCATCTATTTGTTAGGAAAATTATTCAAAGACAGACATTTGTTAAACTCATCATAATTAAAATGTCTCACATATTCATATGCAGACACCTCTTGGATTAATTTGGAGATAAATAAAACTCTTAGCAGCAAAAATGGTGACTAACACAAATTTAAATATATGTAAATTTTTATAAAAGACTACACAGAATGAAAAAAGGAGTTTTTATAGTTGCAAAAATACTGATTACATTCTCAGGAAAGAGATTGTGTTATAGTACATTTGCTGTTACAGATATGCTGTTTATTTTTATCTTTTCAGCACGTAGATACCTAGGGCCCAATGTATTGACTGTCATTCTTTAGAAATGCTCTAATTGAAGGATGCACTTGTCACGTTACTGAACTTTTCTCAGTGATTTGCAGGTTTTTTTGTCTGATTTCAGTGTTAAACTATTTTTCCAATATAAATACATGACAATCTGGACCACTTTTATTACATCTAACTTTGTAAGCATTTTAATATATGATCAGGTCTATACAAATAAATATGCCATTTTATCTTTATTTGTTGACAAGAACTCCAATGAAAATATTGTGTATTTTCTTTTTTTTTTTTCCTACGGCCAAGATACGCCTCTGCTTTCCTATCTTTTAGACTAGTTTAAGAAAATAGAATTTCCTAGCTTGTTTTTTGAACATAAATGCGTCTTTAAATTCCTAGTAGTTTTGGGGGCCTGATTTAACCAACATCAATGATTATGAAATGAATTAGATCCTGTGAATGAAAACCTAAAAGGAAAACTTAAGGGGTACCAAAGAAGATTGTTAATTTACTAATTAAAAAGGGGTAGGTGTAAGATTCGCCCCTGCTGAGGAAGGCCTGATGTCCCAACTTCATTTTGACTGATTGCCAACGATTAAGTTTTGTAAGGCTTACTCACAAGTACCAGACAACCCCAGAAAAACCTAAAATCATTATGACATTCAAATCAGAACACACAGTTCCCATGGACCTATGCCCAGAAGTTGTTCCTGTGGATGCCCAGAAGTGGTTTGGTCTGGGGACCAAACAGTTGCCCAAGTTCTGTAATAACACAGCAACACCCTGTTATTATGCGGTAAAACACGCTTACTGTGTTTTCGTGTACCAAAAATCTGTTGCTACCTTACCCACCATTTTGGAGTTTCACTGTAAAGTGTTTAGTGTTTACTAGCCTTTCTGCTCTGCTCACTTTTGCCATTATCCTACTTTTATGCCCTGCACCTTTGATTTAATTGGCTTTGATGAGAAGATAACTGATGATGATGCTAACTAGGATGAAAATATAAGAACTCATAAAGAGGCATCAAGAATGAATGCACTAAAAGATTTGCATTGGTCATTCAATCTTGTGAATTGATGAGCATTTCTAGAATGGTGGCCCACTCCGAGAAGGACTGGAAGAGGCACCAGAAGCTTCAGTCTCACCTTATAAAGTGAGGTACCAATAAAAATTTCAGGCCAGTACATAGGTCATATCTTGAGCTGTGTTTAAAACGCAAATCAGCATTTTAATCAGCATCCCCAGCTGCTGAGAAGTCAGCTTTTCCTTCAGCTGATCAACCATCCTAAGGCACTTACTTCTGCCTTTCTGTCCACCCCACAGCATACCGTGCGCCATGTATTTAACTTATGTGCGTGTCATGACTCGCTAACCGTTACACCTTTCAGGAGCATATCCTCCACAGATAGCAGGGTGTGCCTGTAGTACCAGTAAGCATAGTTTAGAGATCTCTCTGCTAAACTGTTTCATATTCTTCTTGTTACAGCTAGGTTATCAGGTGAGAGAGACTAGAGGTGAAAACACCTTCTCTAAGTTTCATGAAAACTCCTCTGGCATCATTTTACAAGAGAGAGTTACTGGGAAAAACATACTGGCAGGAGTTAAAGCCAGAACCAGAATCAACTTTTTCCTCTTCCTTTCTCCCTCTCATCCCTACACATAGCTATATTTTCTTTGTTGGACACACAAGCCAACAAGGAGTTCTGGTATGCTCCAGCCAGGACTCTGACCTAGGTGAGCCAGAGACTTGATCTGGAGGGTACAAGAAAGCTTGGTACAGCCATACCTCACAGGCTGGCTCACATTGCTAAAGCCATCTGTAGAATCTGTTCACATCTACGGCATGTGCCGAGCGGAAGAGGAGAGCAGGGAGACGTATAGAAAGGCATTGACAGTGGCCTTATCATTTTTATTTTTAATGGAGAACAGTTTAGCCCATCCCAAACTGCAGGAACACCAGAAAGAAAGGATTAGCAAGGGTATAAAGTCTGTCAACAAACTAAAATTAATCCTGGCAAGGAAGGGTGAATTTCCGCTTCCATCCTCAAATTCAGTGACATCTCAGCTCTCTATGGCAGACATCGTCTGAAAGACTCTGGGACACCTTGGCATCCCACACAGCAGATAGCTTAAAGCTAGTGAAGGATTCATTTGTTTCAACTGGTATTTTCAAAAGACTGCGACGAGGTAACTAAAATACTTGTAATTGAGGAGCACTTAGAGCTGCGGTGCAGGGAGGAGGGCAGTCAGTTGCAACTTTTAAAATCAATTTAGACTGATGAAACCCGAGCTAGTGAAGAGGTATGTTTCATTGCATTGCAAGAAAATAAAATACACATATGTAAGGTAGGGTCAAAGCAGACTGACAGCACACAGATGCCTGGTGCTGGTCCTGCTTTTCTTCCTTGTATGTCAGCTAAAGTCAGGATTCATCCCTAGAGAATTCAGCAAACATATCTTGTGACACTGGGACACCAGCTTGCCCCATTTAACATTACAAAATAGATGTAAACTGTATCTTTAGGAAATCATTCCATTTGCTATTGACAAAGATCAAAGTGTGACTTCTGGGTCACATGTAAAACTCTAAACAAAAACAAACCAGTTAAGAAGATCATGAGCAAGCTGCTATTGCACTGTTTGAAGCGAGTAAACAAAAGCAACTTCTTGTTGCTATTTCATAATGTTTTTAATAAGCAACCACTTGAAACACAGGATTTTACACTGAAAAGGCAAGAGAACGATGTTTCATTAAGAGCAGTACTTTATGTAATCAGAAACAGCACCAACTAGATCAAAGTTATGGCTCTTTATTGATTAGTCCTCGGCGTGTGTTTAATCAGTGACTGACCTATTCCAGGTGGACTGAGGATAGTAAATTAACACAGACACTCATCTGATCTTTTCTTGGAAATACCACATTGTTGGACATTAGGAGGTTCTTTAACTAAAGTACAGTGTTTTTAAAGTGAATTCACATGACCGTGGTCTACATTATTAGCAAGCAGAGGATTACAGATGTGCTAGTTAACAACTAATGAACAAGCAAACAAAAACTTTTTGTATTATATAAATATACTCTTAGCCTCGATGGTAACCTTAGTCCTTTCTTTCCTTACAGTTATTCTCTGTAGCTAATGAAACCAAAGCATACCTCCAATTAAATTTATTAGGCTCTGTATTGCTGTCTCTATGTTGTTTCAGTTACAAGATTTCTGTTGCACGGGAAGACCCAGCAGGGACTCTAAACGTTTAAACAGCAACAAAAAATGAAAAAAAATCAGTCTTAGTCCCTTTTAAACAGTTTTACTCTCAACAAGGTGTTCTCCATGTTCACGTGTTTTGAAGACAGGTTTTCAAAGGTGGTGTAGCTGATCCACAGAAAATGTTCACCCAGGTTTTATCAATCTGTGTTACAATTCTCATACCAGAAAGCCACTTTGACTATCCTGGCCACCAGTAAGTCAGTGCACTGTGCAGTCTGTGTGTCTGTAAAACACCCGTGGGCCAGACTACAGATAGGCACTCTCACACAAGGACCAGAAAAGCTCATTGTCCGCATGACAGAAGACCCAGGACTCTTGTTCCAGGAACCAGCTTTCCATCGTTACATGGCATCAGCACAAAGGCAGATGGGCAGTACGATCAAGGCCAGACGGACACAGCACCCTGACCTGTGTACACTGCAGATCTGTAGATGCTTGGCTCTCACATCACATTTGCTAAGCCTATTGCTCCCCATCCTGCACATGAGATATGTCTGGACTTGATGAGGTTCACACCTATATTTATATAGGATACTCATAAAATAGAGCCTATCATTAATCAAGCTGGAACAGGTGCTTGTATGGCAGTAAGGGAGATCATGCATGGCACAATATCTCTTTTTCCCATAGATGTAGAAAATGCAATTTTCTGCAAGTTTAAGGGCAGGGGCCCTTCACCACCAAGGCCCTTTTGCCTGCTCCTAGCAATCCTGCATGCTCTCAGCTGGTGCAGTCTCACAAACCAACTGGATTTATAACGTCCTTGCTACCAGCTGAGTTCTGCTTATACTGCAAATGCAGTATGTGCAACTCATTTGCAACTGGGGCTTTTTTTTTTCAACCTTTATGGAGGAGTTTTCTTTTTGAAATCTTTCTTGCTACTTTTTTGATAGGAAGTGCCTCAAACCAGAAGAAAGGTTTGGAGTTGAGAGATTCATTCTAGTGAGCTCTTAGAATTTCACATTCCAGTGAAAAAAGCAGGGTCTTTGTGACTTTGACTATCTTTGAGTATTAGAAACAGGCTTTTTGCATGTAAGTGAGGCCAGAATGTAGTCTTTATTTAAGTACTTGTTTGGTACTTCTGAAACAAGAGGATTTTTTAAGTTCCTTGGGGAGTTTCAAGCTGCAGGACATATTACTGCGATTGCTACACCAGCCTGAACACCACCTATTCCCTGGAGAATATGGCAACAACTCCTTAAACAAGAAACACCACCCAGACTGTCCAACACATTTAATGTAGTCACTTCTAGGGCAGTGCCTTGTCTCAGGGCAAAGGAAGATGAGAACAGGAAACTTTGAAATTGAGAAGCCAACCCTTCAACTGACATAAAACAGCTGGGTGAATTTGCATCAGTCAAGTTGACAGCACTATTAATAATATAGGCAGCACTTCATCAAAGGAACTGTGGATGTATGATTAGCAAAATACCTGTAAATCCTGTCTGAATAGAGGGGGGAACTATGTTTTGTCTTATAAATCAGGATCTTAGTTGCTGTGGTAATGTTCCTTGTATAACTTATCTACGTAAATGAAACTCAATCCCTGTTGTCTCAAGCCACAGAGGATTATAGAATAATGAAAAGCAAAGCTGAACCAAAGGAACCCAGTCCACTGAAATCTTACAACGAAAACTGTAAGTAAAAGTTAGGTTTAAAAATAGTTGGGTACTAGTTTATGAGAACACAAAGAGATTTGCTCTTTGTTGTTTTCATTTCACTAAGGAAAACAAACTTTGGAAATACTTTACAACTGGAAAACACGGCATTGATGTTAAAACAATCATGAGCAGCTGTGCCTGTCTCCTGCACCTGCCTCTCGCGCCTTGGGTAGATGTCTTAGAGAGAAAACACAGAGGTGCTGACTAACAGCTGATGGAGAAAGCGGCCAGGGATGGTGATGAACAAGGGCTGGGGTGGAGTATTATAAGATTACGGGACAGATTTGAGGCCAGATAATAGACCAATCTCACAGTAATCAATTACACATAGTCATTTTCTTTCTTTTAAAACTACAAGGCAGTTGAAATCCATCTATCCTCAGTACTCTGGAAAGAGGAAAACAGAGACATTCATAGTTTAGTAAATCGCACTACACCACAGCCAATGTTTTACTGACTTTATCACCACATGTAAAGTGTTGCACAAACAGATTGAGACAGTGCATAATAAAGCAACAAGTTTGTACTGAGCGTAGCTGCCACCCTACAGTAAACAACCCTGGTCTAATCATCAAATATTATGAAGCCCTGGGAACGGTTTTTGGAAGACACAACACAGCACTTTTTCCAAGTGGCTGAAGCTGTTGGCTGTGGCACGGCACTAGTTCAGGTCCCTCAGGGAAATCCGTCTGCTTCCTGATGCTCATGTCTTTCTTGGTTAAAGAGTGGCCAAAAAAAGCAACAGCAAGTGGACAAATGTCAGGATTGTGTAATCAAGCACCTTATTATTTGTTCTTTTTTCCCTCTTCAGCAAAGAACTAGAGAAATTAATACAACGTATGCAAGTCATGAGGGAAAGTCTTATTTCTCTTGGTAGAGGTCATGGATTTAACAGTGTCTTACTCATGTAAGATTTCATAGGTTATGTCTAACCGTACAGCTATGCTGACACATAACTGAATCTTTAAAAGAAAGAGAAAATCCCCCTACTGCACCCATTTGTAAAAGGTAAAACTTCCTGTCCTCATAGTGCTTACCCAAGGTGCCTGTGTTACACTGATGGGCATTCTCTATTAGTCATTGAATTTTCTCCCCACCTAATTACCTACCTCTCTGACTCATTTTATCTAGGAGGCCAGTAAATACAAAGGAGAGAAGCTTGTATCTATTTATCTCATATTTGCACCTGACTAGTAGTTTAAACATGGACTCCTCCCACGGTTGAGCTGACATGGCATAACATGCTTTGCCATAGGAATTGAATCAAGAAGTTGGCTCCCTTCAGACTGTACCATCGGTGCCACCCATGCCTTTCTCACCTTGGGCTGCGAAGTTCTCTACGTGTCCCTAGATACTGGGATCACTTGGTGGCTCCGTTTGATGGCTCAGACAGACTTCCTGCGAAGACCTGTACACACAGACAGTGCTCGAACCCATGTCTGAGTGCTGGGCAACTTTTTCCAGGTGGACTTCAGACTGTTGATTTTGGGTCTGCAACTTGGAGGTAACTCGAGGTAACATCTCTGTTGCCCCACACAGAACAGAGAAGCAGAGGCAGAAAAGTATAGGCTTCCCTTCTCTCCTCCTCCGTCATTTAAATTGGAATATATAGTATGAAAGAGACCCCTGGAGCTGTGTATAACCCAAATTCTGACTAAATGGAGTGAATTAGCATGTTGCAACATCTCACAGCTGAGAACAGCAGAGATACTGGCAATGGAGCCAACAAACACAAGAGGAGCTATCTAGCAGAATTGTCTCCACCTTTGATTATAAAACCTGCCCTATACCCCCAGGTCCAACAGAGACTAGCTTGTTTGGCTGTTTGTTGGGGGGGAAAGGGGGCAGGTGGGTGGCATTTCTGAGCATGCTATATGGAGTACAGCTTTTTTTCATCTATTTTTTGAGGCAGTTGGAGGCAGTATGAGCTAAAGGCAAAAGACTGTGGGGGAAAATATTTGTAGAAAACTTTTTGTATAAGCTTACAGTATCTTTTAAAATTTATGAGACAAGCAAGCAGAGACCTAGATAAGTGCTAAAGCTGCATTATCAAAATGTCAATAGGTAAACATGCTAACAAAAATACTTTGAAATGAAGAATCAGATGGTTTTTTTAACATAGAAGAGATCCCTGCTTCAATCCACCACCAACCTGCTTCAGGGCTCAAAGCTGTGCGTAACTGAGCTCCACAACTCATCCCATTTGTCCTTGCTTCCAGACTGCCAGAGTGCAGGTCAGTTCATGGTCAACAGTACTGGAGGCAGCTGACACATCCAAAAGAATCAGAAACGACACCTGATCTTCATCCATCATTGACAAAGGATTATCAGCCAACACAAATATGTGCTGTGACTTCTGTATCATGTGGTTTGTAAATAACCATGCATTATGGACAGGATTTCAAATGAGCTCAGTGTTGTCCTATCCAAAAGGAACAGTAGACTGAAGCTAAAGTAGAACACTAATGTGTGCTGACATGAACTTACACAAATTCAGTGCTCATAGCATATGGAGAGTAGGATTATCTGGCCGTCTACTGTAGGATCTGGGATCTGACAGAAGGATTTAGGACCCATTTCCTACAGAGCAGAGATATTTAAGGAAACAGCTAAGATGAAAGTGATGTATGTCACTGAGTGGAATAGTGTCTGGTTTTAAACTTGGATTTATTAGGCACACTTGCTGTGTGAAATAAGTTCAGAAACATTAAGTTTCAGTCTTTCAAATCAGCAGTCATGCAGAGAAATTTCATATGGCACAATAAATCCTGAAATCACTCAGAATTCATGTCATTCATGACTTTAAGGGTATTCTCTGGGTTATTTAGTCCAAACACGGCTATTGTAATTGCTATGAACAGAGAAAAAGGGAAGGGCTGTTCTTTGCATGGAGGCAGGGAGGCAGTTCTCTTTGTGCATGCCTCTGCTTTAACATCAGGGTCCAGATAAAAATATTCTCCAGAATGGTAACCCTCACCTCCCCCTCACACCCTACTGTCCTTAGTCGCTTCATCCCAGGTCTCAGATACCCCCATCCTTCCTGCATAGAAACTCCTCCAAACACCTCCTGTGTCTAGGGTCCCCTCCCATGTTGTCCTTTTCCAAGGTCTTTGCCATTCCAAAGCACCTTCCTCCCATACCAAAGCCACCCATCTTCCTCCCCAGCTCTCCTTGCTTCATCTCTGACAATTATTTTCCCATACCTTTCACTAACCCAATCTCCCTGTTCCTCCAGAGCCAGTCCTCGCAATCCACAAACCTCGAAATTAGAGGAATAAGGCCTTCCTAATCCTTTTTGAACCCCAACCCTCCTTTCCCATCTGCCACCATTCTTCTCCAAACCCTTTAACAAGAATTTCCCCAGACCTTAAGTTCCCCCTCTATTCCCAATTCCCATTTCCTCTCCTGCAACCCCTGACCTCCACACCCTCAGCTCAGTATTCCTACCCTAGCGCTCATCTCCCAAATGCTGCTGTTCATTTATTATCTCCCTGTTGACTGCCATGAGTCAGTACTACCTTCTCATCAACCTCTGCCTCCAGCTGAGCCCTCTCCTTCCTTAGGTCATCCTCAGAGAAACTATCTGGAGATCCTGGACACAGACTTCACTCATCAGAAATGAACCTAGGCAGGACTCTGAGAGCAGAAGAAGATACGTATAGCCTAGCTGAAGGTGTGGTATATAAAAGCTTATTTTTTATTATTTCATTGCTATTTTTTTTAAATAATAACCTGAAAGTTCACTCAATTCACTTTCTTTACATAAAAATAATTCAAATACAAAATTTGCAGCCCAGAAGGCCAGCCGTATCCTGGGCTGCATCAAAAGAATCGTGGCCAGCAGGGTGAGGGAGGTGATTCTGCCCTTCTACTCCACTCTTATGAGACCCTACCTGGAATATTGTGTCCACCTCTGGAGCCCCCAACATAAGAAGGACACGGACCTGTTGGAGTGGGTCCAGAGGAGGGACACAAAGATGATCAGAGGATTAGAGCACCTCTGCTATGAGGACAGGCTGAGGGAGCTGGAGTTGTTCAGCCTGGAGAACAGAAGGCTCCGGGAAGACCTTATAGCAGCCTTCTAGTACTTAAAGGGGGCCTACAAGAAAGCTGGAGAGGGACATTTTATAAGGGCATGTAGTGATAGGATGAGGGGTAATGGCTTCAAACTGGAAGAGGGTAGATTTAGATTAGATCTCAGGAAGAAATTTTTTACTCTGGGGGTGGTGAGGCACTGGAACAGGCTGTCCAGGGAAGCTGTGAAGGCCCCATCCCTGGAAATGTTCAAGGCCAGGTTGGATGGGGCTTGAGCAACCAGGTCTAGTGGGAGGTGTCCCTGCCCATGGCGGAGGGGTTGGAACTAGATGATCTTTAAGGTCCCTTCCAACCTAAACCATGATTCTCTGATTCTATGAAAATTGCCATCAGTAATAGATACAAGGACAGGGAAAACATAAGGATAAAAATAAATACTTTACAATACAGAAAATATCACTAATTATTCTTTAAGAAATGCAGAATGTAATTAGTAAATACTATACATTTTTGTTACTATGTAGTTACTTGAGCCTAAAAAAACCTCTACACTTTTCCATATACTGTTTAATTACATATCTATTCTTATCTAGTTCTGAAATGTTCAGAATTAGTGTTTAAGTGTATACCTCACTCAGCACCAGCAGATTCATTATAAATTCACAAAACAACTTACAATTAAAATGTACTTATTTCTGATTTACATGACAGTAATTATATTGTAATTACAAATGGAATCATATAATAAAATAAAGTTTCTTGCTATTATGTTAGAATAATTACAGGGCAGTTGAAATCCTGCTTTTGGTTACATCTCCATTAAATTCTACTGACCAAGGAAAGAAAAGTAAACTTGGAAAGAAATGCATGGCAATTCCAAAACTCCTGTCTTACTAATGCCAAACAAAAATGAATCTTAGAAGTTTTCAGTCGCATTATAACTCTAGAACCAATGACTTCTGGCTGGGAACTGGAACTAGCTCAGAAATAGATGTTCACTGGCATGTATATTTCCGTCCAAGAATGAAGTATACATTAATGTCTAATATACCTTCCTTTTTTTAACCCAGTTTTCACGGACAACTGAAACTGCAGTTTTGTGCATCCCTAGAGCTTGACATGGACTGAGCAGTTCAAAGTCAATCTAACTTATAAGCATGATCAGGTTTCCTAAAGGGCATATTCTCTATCCCTCCTGGTTGAGAAGCCTGACCCAGTGGGCATGAGCACACTCTGTAAAATGCATACTTACAAGATTACACTTACTACTTTGCACTTAAGCGTGAAACCACTTGAAGAGTCTTTTCCAGAGTTGCCAAAAGGGGTGGGCTTCTCCTTCTGTAGTCTATTCTACAGACCCAACCTTCAGGTGAGCTGGGAACGGCGGACGTAGGCAGTTCCCTCTCTCCAGGACCCAGAGGATGCTCACTATAACTAGGAGAGCAAGAAGTTGCGTGTATCAGGCAAAGCTGGGGGCACCATGGGGATGACTGTGATGCAGGATATCAGAAAGAAGAGCTCAGAGCAACTAAGCATTTTCACCTGAGAGATCTAGCAGTGAACGTTAAGGCAAAAGTGAAATAAGAGACAGACTGTATGAAATAGCAGGTGATCAGAGAGCTTTTGGGAGTGGAAGGAGACCTCCTGGAGCAGAGTTATTGGAAATAAATGCTGGCCCTTTGGTCTTTCCTGTGATGTGTTTCTGGAACTGCTTAATCTGGCACTAATTGAACCGTGATCCCAATCTCATGCCATGAACAAGGATAGCACATTACTGGAGAGGCTAATGGAAGAAAAAATAAGAGATATATATTTTAATTGCTTTGACTCAGTCAATCCCAGGGCAAAAGCTTTTAGAACCATATCGTCTCACATAATAAGTAGTAAATTGACTCTAAAACATGGATTGCCCTACTTATGATTTTGGTTATGTAAGATATAACACATTATAATGTGCTAATGGCTATGAAGGCACTTTATTGCTGATGGATTTTATTGTATCCCCCCCCTTTCCACCATGCGCTGAATGGCCCTCCAGGCCAAATTTTGGAATGTCCAAGCCTGGATCTTAAAGTTGTGGTGGGTTGACCCTGGCTGGACTCCAGGTGCCCACCAAAGCCATTCTATCTCTCCCCTCCTCATCTGGACAGGGCGAGAAAAATACAAAAAAGGTCTGTGGGTCAAAGAAAGGACAGGGAGATTACTCAGCAATTACCATCACAGGTAAAACAGACTTGACTTGGAGAAATTAGTTTAATTTATTACCAATCAAATTAGAGCAGTATGATGAGAAATAAAACCAAATCTTCAAATACCTTCCCCCTACACCTCCCTTCTTCCCAGGCTCAACTTCACTCCCGATTTTCTCTACCTTCTCCCCTCAAGCAGCACAGGGGGACAGGGAATGGGACTTGTGGTCAGTTCATCACTCCCTGTTTCTGACCTTCCTTCCTTCTCAGGGGGAGGACTCCTCACATTCTTCCTCTGCTCCAGCATGGGGTCCCTCCCACGGCAGACAGTCCTCCACAAACTTCTCCAGTTTGGGTCCTTCCCATGGGCTGCAGTTTTTCAGAAACTGCTCCAGTGTGGGTCCATTCCATGGGGTGCAGTCTTTCAGGAACAGACTGCTCCAGCATGGGTCTTCCACAGGGTCACAAGTCCTGCCAGAAAACCTCTCTCCATGGGTCCACAGGTCCTGACAGGAGCCTGCTCCAGCGTGGACTCTCCTTGGGGGTCACAGCCTCCTTCAGGTATATCCTCCTGCTCCAGTGTAGGGTCCTCCATGGGCTGCAGGGGAATCTCTGCTCCAGTACCTGTAGCACTTCCTCCCCCTCCTTCTTCACTGACCTGGGTGTCTACAGAGTTGTTTCTCTTACATATTCTCACTTATGTCCTCTAGCTGCTCTTTCCCAGCTGTTTTTTTCCCCTCTTCTTAAATATGTTATCACAAAGGCGATACCACCGTTGCTGATGTTCTTGGCCTTGGCCAGCAGTGGGTCCATCTTGGAGCCAGCTGGCATTGGCTTTATTGGACATGGGGGAAGCTTCTACCACCTACTCACAGAAGCCACCCCTGTAGCCCCCCCGCCACCAAAACCTTGTCATGCAAACCCAACACAAAGGTATTTATTCAAAAAGTATGAGCATCAAGTTTCATTTTCATCTTCAGCCAGTGGGAATTCAAAGATACGATAAGAACCACAGAACAACCTGCATTTGAAGAGTTCTGATGCTCGATCAAAAAATGAAAGACTTGACTTTGAACTTTCTCAGTCTAGCCAAGGAAGGCCTAGAGAACACATTGCGCAATTTTTGCAAGTATTAGAAATGATACCTTATCAGGTTATGAAGAAATTAAAAAATAAAATTCCCTTCTGGTTCCTTTAAAAAAATATGCATAACTTTTTCAAGCAGCACACGATGTTTGCTAGGAATGTTCTGAGAATATTTTACAAGTTGAAGAGAGACTTAAAGGAAAATTCCTATTTCTGAAACCTGATCAACTGTTGAACCAGCTGCTGAGCTTCTCATACTGGAGCAATCTGAGATGGGCTGCACAGAACTGAATTCTCATAATAGTAATGTTTGACATCAAACGAAGAGGTCCCTTGTGAGTTTAGGTATCTATAATGGGTTAGTTGCAGCTGAGCAGGGGATTTGGGGATCATAATTACACTCAGCTACACCCAAGTTTCTCCAGAGCTTCATCAACTCTTTATTGGATCGATCCCTATTTCTTTTGCAGATCTACCCTTGTTTTAATTTTTTAATTTTTGGGGGGTTTTTGTTTGTTTTTTTTACTATCAGTACTCCAAAACCTCTTCCAGACCATTCGCAGAAATATATGATGTTGAAGTGTTTTTCTCCTTTTGTCCTCCATACTTGGACAGGAGACAGTGGGTCAATAACTTAAGAAGGCTTTATAGGAGGGATTATGAGATGCTGTCACAGCAATTTACCAGTTCCTGATGAATATTCTTGCTCTCCCCTCCCAAAATCAGAAACTCATGATGAGGCAAAAAACTCCCTCTGCAACTAGATAGAGAAGAGAGAAATAAGATCCCCCTGCCAGAATGTTTTTCCATAGCGAGGAAGGGCTCACCAGTCACTGGACTGACTCCATCTATCATCCTCTGTCAGGGGAGCACACAAGGACAGCATGACTTCCTCTCCATGTGCCCAGGGTGCTGGGATTCCCTCACGTCCTCAGGCTGAGGCCTGTAGCCTCTCTATGCAAAACTATTCCAGTTGGGATGTGGTTTTGACAGCTGGATTGACAACTGGCCACTGGGAAGTGACTGGGATGTCAAAGCTGTTATGCAAAGGGTGACAAAGAGCTGTCAGATAATCATTGTCATTGATTTCTGTATCTATGTTTCTTCCAGTTTACACAATACTTTAGCTGTGAAATGTTGTGTAATTGCATACTTCCTAAGTGGGGAAAAAATGTTATTTTTGTCATTTTTATTCCATGTGCTAGAATCTCCTTTCTGTATTCTTTTCTTACACCTCTAAGCCTTGGAATAGTAATTTAAAAGTTCAGTAACTAACACTGAAAATAATGGACAAAATTCTTTCCAACTGTTACATCCACATTAGGGGACTTCCATCTGGGGCAGATTTGGCCCTCCTATTTAAAGTTTTAAATTGGCAGTTGCAAAACAAAGCTTTTATAGCAGCTCCCAAACTGTCTAGAAAACTTTTGAAATAAAGTTGCAAGTCTTTTGAAAATCTGCTTTGCCTAAATGACACCTTTTAATGAAGTAATTGTTTTTGAGACTAAAAACAACAGTGTGAATAAAGAAACATTACACTGCGATGTATCGCTGTAGTCCCCACTTCTTAATCTGCTTAAAACCTAAAGAAAACTTTTAAATGGTACCTCCCTGAAACAGAAACTAAATCATCTCTGCAACAATTATCGCTCACTTCTGTAATACTTTCCAAAATAAATAAATAAGGAAATATCTATCAGAGCCATGACGAGCTGAAAAGTAATTTTCCATTTGTTACCTCCCCAAACAGGATTCTGGTGTTTTTCTGATACAAGTTAAATTCAATGTTCTATAAATTGCCACGAATGGTTTGGTTTCATTTCAATACAAGAAAGATTTCTTCAGTGCTAGTCATGAGAAGAGGTCAGCTTTGCAGTGAACACTTCAGATAACACTCAAATCACTCACCTTTTGCTTCCGATTCAGGTAATGCTGACCCAGTGGTGCCCTGAGCACCTTACTGCCTACCTGATTCCCATATAAGTGATCATCTGACTAAAGGGCTTGTTGCAAAGATGTTCCATGGCTCATCAATAGCTTCTACACAAATTGCAGACCTACCCTCTCCAGAAAGACCTGTGCTCTTGCCACCATTCAGCAGGGCTGAGCAGAGCTCTGTGGTCGGAGGAACCAGAGGGTAATCCACACCAATTATTTAGCAGGTGAGCAAATTTGGTCACTTAAAACTATGCCTGTGCTTGTTAGACAAGAAGATTCAAAGGCCACCAACAGAATTTGAGAATTAAAGCTGCTTTATCTAACAGCCCCATTTTTTACTACGTGACAACTGAAGGCCTGCCCTGATCTATCTATTGGCTATTTGGACTGACAAATACACTGTGAGACTTATATGGTGCAGAGCTCTACTCTTAATTGACATTTTCCTTGTATCAATCCTGCAGCACGCTCTCCTATTTTGTGTTAGTGGCAGCCAGAGACTGGGGCAGCAGCATGCCGAAATGGGAGGCAGGAATAGGAAAGTCAGACAGAGTATCATCGGGAACCAAGTGTGTTGTTATGTGCAAAGCATGATCACAGATGCAAAATGCTGATTCCATCCAAACCCGTAAAGCCTGACTTTAAGCTGATTTAGCTCCCTCTTTTCTGCTCCTTGTTGAGTCATCACAAGGCTTTCTCGTCCAGGATTAGACCTAATCCTTCTCTGACATCACCCTTTACACTGAGTAATGTATAAAGTGGGGGCTGGACACAGGTCACAATAGCTTCCACAGATTTGTAAGTCATAGCAAACACAAGACTGTTCTTTCCTGCCTGTGTCATAGAATATCAGATTTCTGCTTTCTTTTTCTAATTTCTACACAACAACTCGATGTAATTTGTTCTACTTAGGCATTTTTTACAAAGCAATATGTAGCACAGCCTAACACTTGTAAAAATGATGACATCTGTATTTTCTACAAAATACTTATATTTCTGCTATAACCCCTAAACTTTCAAAAAAAAGTTATTTTCACATAGTAAGATGAGGTTCATCTACCTTAATTCGGACATCTAGAAATCCATCACTTGATGCAGAGGTCCTGTGTCATAATACCTTTATTCTTCTTCCTCTCTTCATGCTTCCATTACTCATTTTCTCATTTTAAACCCCTACTTTTCCTGCAATTGCCTCTTTTTCTCCATAAATTCTCTTGCTTCAAGATTCTCTCATTCCTCTGTTCTAGCTCCAGAATACATTTCTTCTTTCTTTCTTTCTTTCTTTCTTTCTTTCTTTCTTTCTTTCTTTCTTTCTTTCTTTCTTTCTTTCTTTCTTTCCCTTTGGTCATCTTCCTCCTTCGTTTTCCTCTTCTCTAATGTCCCAGCTTCCTTACCATCCCTCTCTGTCCCTGTCCATTTCCTACTTCTTCTGGCCTTTCATTTTTCCTTATCTGCAAGAATCTCCTTCCTATTTCCTCCTTTCTCCATTCCCAGTTGCTCTTCTGTGTATCTTCTTTCCTCTCTGATGTCTTTTCACTCCCACTGCTCTTATTCCCTCGTTCCAACCTGCTTCTTTTAAGTCCCCACATCTCTTAACACTTCTAGCTCTTCTTGCTCTACCATTTGGCTTTGCTTGGGTTTTTTTAATGGCTTCCTTTCTTCTTCTTTCCTGCCCATTTTATATATGATTGGCCAGTGTTACAGGTTTTACAAATTCTGTGTGAGCCCAAAGAAGAAAAATACCCGTCCTTTAAATCGCAGACATTCAAAGCCCCTGAAAAGACATCTTGAAAGGTGTCACAGCTCTTTGGCTTCACTAGGCCATCACTAAAATACAATTTTGAGTTTAGGTGGAAGGATAGTAATTCCTTGTTTCTGGTCTTCAGGTCAGGATAAGACCTTGCTATGTAACCTCCCACCTGCGCACCCAGGTTTTCTTTGGAAGGAGTGTTTATTGTGCTCCAAACAGTGTTTCAGTCTGGACAACGGACTAGGACTGCATCCATTCAACAGAACACATGGACACAGCAGCACCTTCCAGTTTGTGGAAGAAGCCCAGCTGGGGGAGAGGAGGGTGTACCTGTGAACCTCAGATAGGTTGTGCTTTGAGTTTCTCTGAGATGTATCGTTAATTCTGCTTGTTTCCCACCATGCTGACTAGGTACTAGGTGGTGTACAGGACACAGGAGACATCACAGTTGTTGCTTGAAAGTATTCAAGTGATAGACAAATCGGTTATCTGAACAATAGGAAAGGGGGAAGCAAAAAGCACTATGAGCCATATGCATCCAGAGTTAAGCAGTTTCCCCTTTTGAATAGGCCAGACGAGTTAAAAGGCATCTCTTTCAATCCTGGAAAGACTGGAAGGCTGCAAAATCTGAAAGTTTAGAGCAAAATTGGCTTTTCATTCAGACTGCTGTAGAAAACAATGCAGTAATAGAGGGATTTCAGCTACTGGGGCCACTCTGCACTCTCTTCCTCCATTTGGAAGCTCTAACTGCTCTATCCATTTCACAGAGTCAGTCTTCTCTCACTGGGGAAAATATTCTCGATTTTCTTTGCAGCAACCTTAATGTGAAAAAGAGCAGAGTCCTACTCACAGCAACCATTAGGAGCTGATGGCTGCCCTTGGTTTCAGCATTCTCAGGCAGTAAAGAGAACTGAACTTTTCTCTCTCAATTCCCATTCTTATGCTAACTGCTAGGTTATTACAATCTTCAGGATAAAACTGATTTTTCTGAATTACGATTTGGCACCACAATATAGCTTTAAGACCGTTTTCCTAAGCCAATTTCTGGATATCACCCAAAAGCAATAAGACATAGATCCTCAAATATATTTAGGTTGCTAAATCCCATTTATTTTGGTATGAACTTCATATGAATTGGAAAGGGCCCAATCTGCCCCATTTTTAAAAATCCTAGCTGCAGTAGAATCAAAGAGAAAATGGATGTAGATAAGTAATTCCACTCTAACAATGGGGGAAGGGAGGGCTTAAAGGATAGGGATAAGGTCTGAGATGTAAAAAGCTCCAGTCACTAGGACAGGATCAATTCAATTTATCCAGGGTAAAACCAATGAAAGAAGAATTGCTATGCAAAGAATCAAAGAGCAAAGAAAAGTCTCAGGCTAGAAAAGAGCAATATGTAGGTGACATGGCAAAACTTACTCCTTTCATACTATGTGAAAAACCAAGGTGGCAATAGAAGGAGCCAAGCAGAAGAAAATTTCAAGCTATAGATCCTGCACTAGCAGTCAGTCAGAAGACTGTCTTCTGAAGGAAGTCCTCTGTCTTCTACAGTGTCAGTTCTTGGCGCAGAGATTGCAAACACAAGGGATCTACAACACTCGGGGTTGATGAGATTCCAGGCTGGAGACAGCAGCCTGAGGAGTGATCTGTAAATTGTCTAAACGATATTTGAGATTTCTCAACTGAAAGATCTTAACACCCCCTCAACACAGCATCACCACTTTGAAGTACAAAAACTCTCAAAACATATCAGACAAATGGCAGCTCTGAACATATAGACAAGTCTGAAAAGGCAGACCAGTTCCCAACAGCAACCAGCAAACCCAGGAGAAAAGCAACCAGGAAAGCTAGGAACAAAAAAGTTGGTAATCCAATATTATTCCCAAGTATCTTGGGTGGGCACCTGTGCTGCACCTTTCAGTCACAGCTCAGACTCTCCTCCAGGCAGATGGAGTCACCTCTTTGAACAAGAAAGTGAGCATGTTCCTTTTGCTACTGCCTCTTCACTTGAAAAACTGGCAATCATCTCTCAACCTGCTGGCACCACTCTGTCTAATGCAGCCTAGGTCCTACTTTACTCACATAGATGTCTCATGATCAGCTTGGTATCTATAAGCACACCCAAGTGTTTTTCAGCCAAGCTGCTTTCCAGTCGGTTGGCCCCAAGTCTGTGCTGGTACTTGGGGTTGTTCCTTCCAGGTGCAGGACTTGGCATTTTCGTCTTGAAGTTCATTAGGTTCCTGTTGGCCCATTTCTCTAGCCTGGCGAGGTCCCTCTGGATGGCAAAACACCCACTTTGTCTGTTAACCACTCCTCCCAGTTTTGTATCATCTGCAAACTTGCTGAGGGTGCATCCACTCCCATCATCCAGATCCTTAATGAAGGGATGATAATACAATCATCATAACAAATAATCATGATCTTAAAGGTCTTTTCCAACCTAAACGATTCTATGATTCTGTGACTGAAAGGTACTTGCCCCAGCATTGACCAATAGTTGGCCTGATGTACGTGTACGTTTCATCCCTGGCCCCTCTTAGAAACATTTTGTTGATCTGTATGACTTCTATTAAACTAATGAAAATCATGTGGATAAAAATCTATAAAACTCTGACTCTTCAGCCACTGCCCTTTGGTTTTCAAAGTATATAGAAATTTGGTTGGAAACTTCTGGCTGATTTTAATGGGAGTCATATGTCTTAATTCAGAGATCATATCAGAGGCTTTGTGAATATTATTTTCTTAAACTACCTGAAAGCTACCTGAAGCTAGCCTGAAAACAGAGTTGCCAGGGCAAATTGTAACTAACTGTATTGATTTTATTATTGAAATACTACTGGATTTTGACTGACTTGTTAGTGCAAATACATATAACAATAGTCAGCCAATTCCTTTTTTCAGTTCTTCAAAATGAGCTCTGATTTATTACTAGGCTTCACAAGTATGGGGATAATCCAACTGATTAAGTAATAGCAATACTGAAGCAAATTCATTTGGAGATACATTACTTTAAATCACTTTAGAGTCTAGTGCTGTTCCTCAGCATGTCTTTCCTAAAGATTTGGACTTTCACTCAATTAACTCAGCATCCCCCAAAGTGACTAAGCCTCCAGATGGTCTCTTCTTTGAGGTGGCTAAGATATTTTTACTGGGAGGGGGATGCAATTTCTTTCAGACTGCATCTGTGAGACATTTAGGAAGTTATATTGGTGCTCACAAAATAACGATGCCTGTCCTGAAAAATCATCCTGCTCTTTTATGAAAGTTTGTTTTAATTGGCTGCCTACCTAGTGTAGCTGTCTTCTCAGCCCACACTTTTGCCTGAGCTGGGCTGAGACGTCAAAAATGGAAGAAAAAAATGAATTATTTAAACCATGTAAAAAACTACCCAATTCTCTCACCATCATACTGATTCTACGTTAGCTCATTCAGTTTACCTTTTATATTAGTGCATTTTATGAAGTCACTTTCTATTGACAGCACTGGGAGATGTCAGCCAGACCTTAGGAGCTTTCTCAAACTTACAGATGAGTTTTCATTCTGATATTTGGCTTTAGCACTAAATATTTTTGTACCTTGGTATATTTGAATTTATGGCAAAGCTGATTCTGCATCACAGTTTGGATCTGAATCAGACCCCTCAGTACCTACTGAAACTGCAAACTCAGTAACCACTTGAAAAGCATTGCTCGTGCTTTTCCACAAGGCCTTTTGAACCAAGATGACAACAATTTTTTGTTATTGAAAACACCCTCTGATATGGTTCCATCCTTTACCTTATTTTATTTTATTTTATTTAGATTGAAAAAAATGTTACAGAATCCTAAAATCCATTCCAACAGTTTTTGACATATATTAAAATATTACATTAATACAATATAACACAATTTCCTACAAAAGAGTTAAATTTCCACTGATATTTATGAATATCAGACAAAACTCTTGAAAATGTGTGTGTAAAACTCAAATAAGTCTTTCTGGGCTTCTGCCAAGAATTCAAATTCGGTTTTTGTTACATTAACTCAATTGACTGAATTCATGTTTGCATAATTTCAAATAAGTTTTGGTTCATAATTTTTAAAATGTGGACTGTTTCAGTTGTGATTGACAACCCACAACTAAAAAGCAAAAATACTTTTAACAGGTTTCCAGTTAAATAATACTCCTTTTAAAAGTATCCAAATTTACCAGTCAACCCAACTTCCATTTCAGAGCATTATCACTTTAGTATCGCTTTAGTACTGATGGAAAGAATTACAAAACGTGTCTTAAACACTTGTGTTCATAATTTAGAATGTTTGTCAACTGCCATTATAGTCCCAGTGATTTGCACTGAAACATACACCAAATTTACACCAAATAATCTTTCTACATCCTTATTTTTGTGTTCTTTCATTTTCCTTTTTTTCTCCCTTATTCAGCTATTTGCTCTTACCTGTACTCAAGCTTCTTACCCTTGTTCACAGATACTTTAAGAGCAGCATTGTTGCCTCATTGTTCTGTAAATCTTACTATGGCTATCTGCTAGTACATCAAATGGACTATTAGGACAGAGTATTTGGTTTAAAAGCAGCAGCTCCATGGTCAACGAAAAGTAGAGCACTGATTTCTCTCACCATTCTGATTTTAATGATCCCGTGATTGTTAATATGAGAATCACAGAGACTATGCTGAAAATATACCTCCCTGATGAAAAGATACCTGCCTGACAGACATCTTGTCTAATCACAACCCAGAAAGACAGGAGAAGATTGAGTTTTCCTAGAGACGTTATTCAATCTCACTTTTCAGTTGCATGGCTTTTTGTCCCGCTCTCCAATTTTACTAGGTGTCTTGGTTTGAGTGACACAGGACTAATTTCTTTTCTAATGCTTGGGAAAATTGTACTTTTGGAGGACTCTGGTGTCTGAATTTGTGAAAATATTTACTTTATAGCCAGCTATGGTGTGTGGGTGTCAAGGTCTCAATGTTTTCAGGCTAGCCAGATACAGGGATGAGGAGGAGCGAGACCCAGGCACTTGACCCAAGCTGGCCAACAGGATTATTTCATACCATGAACATCACATTCAATATAAATTGGAAAGTTTGCTGAGGAGGAAGGCTCTCCCTTGATGGCGGCGATCCAGAGAACTCCTTGCCCTGGTGCCGGACCTCTGAGCCCTTCCCTTCCTCCCGAAGCCGTAGCGCTTGCAGTGTCTGACATTCACTGTCCACTGCTGGGAGTGCACAGCTTCCTACTGATATAGTTGGCTGAGTATAATCCATATATATATCTTCAGATTGGTATCGGGATCACTATTGGTTCTTTAGTGTTATTACTGCTAATTATTTAGTCTTATTCTATTAAATCTGTTTATATTTCAACCCCTGGGTTTCCTGGTTTTCTTCCCGATTCCCCCTTCCTGGGTGGGGAGAGGTCATCGGGTAATAGAATAATTGTCTAAATGACAATAATTTGTTGTGGGTTTCTCAAACCATAACACTAGGTAATAATATCACCTTCACTTTGAAAAAGAGAGAAATATTTATATGTCCAAGCCCTGAAAAGACATATTCTCTTTTAAAAGATAAAATCTGCTTAGGTAAGAAACTTCAGTCATCAGATTTTCTATGCACTCTGCTGCAGCATACTATTATTAAATTTTACCAATGAGTGTGAAAAACAAGGCACATTAACCAAATAGTTACATAAACAGTACAGATGCTCCCTATGAAAGAACTGGTCAGAGACATTCACTCACAAGCCCTGCTAAAATATGCTGAAGTGAGGGTAGTAGGGTCCCTATCACTGATATAAAACTCTTCTTGCCTTGTGGCTTGTAATTGTAATTTTTGCTGTTGTTTTCTGGGTGGATAACTGTTAAATGATGGTCCTCACACGAAGTCAGCAGGACCCAGCTGTCTCAGATTCTGTGAGCTAGGGAAGATCTAGCAGACGCTAAGACTCAGAAGGTATTCTGAGTACCTACCATGTTGCCTAAGATAGACGTAGGTGGAATTTAATTGTCTCTATCTCAGTAATACCCACTCCCAAAGGGGAGCGGGATGTCAGAAACCCACCCACCCCCCTCAAACATTTCTCACACCAAACATATCATTGAAATGCAGCACTGGGTTCAATGAAAAGCATTTCTTGATAATGCAGGCAGTAAGTTACAGAAATGCCTTCCACTTGGAGAAGTGGGAGTTCAAACCATCACAAACTACTGCCACTGTACAACTGAAGTCTTCAACTCCCTGGACTTACGCTGTAATTAATGGAGTGTTGCAAAAATTGTTGCTGTGCTTCCTCTTCCATGCATGTGAAGAAAGAAAGCGTGCATCTCCAGAGCAATTTTGTGTGTATTTCTAGAAAAGGAGAGTAAGGATCTAGATTTAGACGTGCTCCCGTCCTCAGCAAACCCTGGTGGTTATGGCTGAGTAGCAGTGCGCTCAGCATATTAGTGCTTTTGAAAGTCTCTCCACAGCAGTAAAATGCTTAACAGTGAGTTAAGGTATCCAATCAGGAGGTTAACTTAACTGTTACGTGCTTTAATTCCTCTTATTTATCTGGCATAATGAATTTGCAGGTGTTCCATAGGAAGACAGAGAGGTAGGATGTTCACAGGAATCTTTGGGAACTCAACATTCCCATGGGCCAGACCCATTACCAGAGCAAACAGCTCTCCTCACTAATACAGAATTGCTAGTCACTTGTTTCAAATGAGCAGACTCTCCTGCCCTTCCACATACTTTGCATTATTCCATCCAATTTTCTGCTGCTTCTCCAGGAAGCACGTGATCCACTCTTCCAGCCACGCAGCTGAAAGGCAGAGCTGTAACTCCAGACCTGGATGATAAACCAATGGGCTGCTAATTTCATGATGCAAAATCTCACACCTTTGGGTTTTGGGTTGTTTTTTTTTCAGGATCTCTGCAGTGGCAGTACATCTGGTTTTGGCCAGAAGTGGTTTGGCGCTGCTGTCTGTAATCTGGCCGGATTCCCGCAGCTCTGTAGCACAGCAATTTGTCATGAACAAGTCCATTGTGATTCGTCTTGTCATGGAAATTTGCAAAATTATATACTAACTAGTTCCTCCCCCACAGCTGATCTTTGGATGTGATACCTTGCATCATCACTGTACTGGAGAGAGAACGTGGCCCACTACAACAAAACATCAATGACTATCACCTCATGGTCTGGAATGACAGAGCCTAAATTCTGGGTTTAGGTACTTATGCACAGGAATCCATGGGACTCTCTGCATTTCCATCTTTCTCTGCACCCAAGTGGTAAGTGATACTGGTATGTTTGCCAGGAAGGTGCTACATTAAAAATGAAACAGCCATGTGTTCTTGCAACAGAGTTTTTGAAGAACCACATCATGCATATGGGTGCAGGCTACACAAAACAGCTTTCTGAGATATGCATAGAAAGATTGAATGCTCTGAAGTTAGTAAGATGGTGCAAATATGACAGAGGGTGGGTAATCCACTCTGCCTGGGAGAAACCCTATATGGCGCAGGTCCCTGGAGGTCAGATCATTGGATACAACAGCTCCAATGGACCCAGAGAACACACTGGAGGCTACCTTCTGCACAGACATTGTGTTAAAGAATTTGTGCCTAGTGTGCCACTAGAAACATTGTGATAGGACAGGCCAAAGGAAGATTTCTTGGTCAACAACCAACCAGCCTCGGGATTACTGTGTGAAGAGAATTTACTTTGCATACGTGTCCCATCTTGTGAACGGGAAAGGAAGCCTCTTCTGTAAAATTTTCCCGTGCTGACTTCACCCACAAGACTAAGTGGTAAGTGACAGTGCCATCACTTGGTGGAGGGTATACTATTTCTTTTAACCTTTTCAGATCTCATGAAAAATAAAATAGTGAGTCTATTGGTTTGTGTTTTCATTGTTCAGCCACACCTAGAAGGTGGCAAAAAGCATCCATTAGGGGAGATATCAAGAAACAACTGAAAATAAACTTAAAATGTCTTGCAACACTACAACTTGGAAATAATAAAAACAAAGATGTTCTTCTTTTTTGCTTTTTGTGTAAGCACCAAGTAAACTGCACATCCGTTACCTTGTCTTCCAAAAATAATCAAAGACATTCAGAATAAAAACATGTCCATTGTTTCAGAATAAAAACACCTTCATTATATCTTTGTAAAGGTCCAGTCTTCCTGGAGGTTCACCTGGCAATTCCAAAGCTTTCAAAATTACACTGTAACAAAAGAATTTATAAAAACAAAAGACATTGGGCATCTGTGTTTCCAAAGAAACCATCAATTCCAGTTAGATTTCTTACTTTAAAAACTAAAAAATAAAGTAAAACATGGTCATTCAAGGTCACTAGGTAGGAAAATCAGCTTATATTTTCTTGGAAGTACTTCCAAATGCAGTAACAGAAGATACGAGGCTCCTTCCTTGGCTGTTTCCAACAAGTACACAAAGGAGCCACGCAGTATCAAAGGAGGGGAAACTTCTTGCAACTTCCCTGTTCAAGTGGTTGCTCCGTACTGACCCTATCCCCAGTGTTATCTGGATGCATCTCAGGGCTGTCTAACCTATGCTGAACGGCCAGTGCTTCCCACCATGTTCCCTACAGAAACTGCTTCAGAATATACGGGCAAATCTTCCTCTGTCCACAAAATGATGTAGCCAAATGGCAACGTGCAGCCAGAAAAATTCCCCAGTTAGCTGCTGATGGCAGCTTCTGGGACTCTCTGCGTTGCCAGCAGAGCACAAAGGGCTCTGAATAGAGCTGAAGTTTCTGCCTGCAGATTTTAAAGCAATGGCTGTGGAAAGCAAAGCTCCAAAACTAATTTCATATAATTAAAGGTCTCTCTCTCTCTCATTTACTTTACAAAACTCCTGGAACATGGCACCACCCAAATATTAGTCGTGCATCACTATCAAGCCGAGAGCTTGAGTAAACATGACAAGGTCACAGATAAGCTCATTCTGACTCGTGAAAGCCAAAAGTGAGCTGGAATGTAACAAGGGCTAAGTGTGGCATGTCCTGTGATAAGGAAGAACTTGTTCTGGGAAGGGCCCTTGCTTTCAATTTGCTAATTTCCTTTCTCTACAGCGTTGGCAGTAACAAGGGCGTAAAAGGCTTTTTTTTAATTTGTACTACATGTTTGGAAAATGTCTTATGTCTTCACTGATTCAGGCTCTTGCAGGGTGTGGATGCTACTTTTACCATCAGCGCTAGCCAACACTCTCCCACAGTTTCAATGTTTTCTGTTACTCTACATCCTGCATTGCTAGGTAAGGTAACCCGTCATCTCAACCCGTATTACCACCAGGGGATATAGAAAAAACCTAAAAGGAAATTAAGTTGAAAGAGAGCTGGCTGGATCTCTAAATACAGAGAGATCATTAATGCCAGCCATGCTAAGCAAATGTCTAAATCAGCTGCATTTTTAGTGGCCAAATTCTGGTCTGATTTACACTTACCAGATCCAGATAAACTCCTTGGAAGTGAATTCCTGTGGAGTTGCATGGCAGTAAGGCAGAAACAGAATTTACCTCTTTGTTTAAATTCCTCATGGTTTCAAGAGTATAAATGAGTTGGGAAGATGCTTTTTTAGGCTTATGAACTCAATGGAAAAGTAATACAGAAAGACAAAGGTTTCTTAGGACTCTTATGTAGCCGCCAAAACCATAAATAGGGTACTACTAGATTATAACTCTTATAGTAACACTCCTGGGAGAAGAAATCAAACTCCAACAGAGCAAAAGGGAAAATCAGAATCATCTAGTTTCCATTCTGCATAATAGGTTTTCGTTGTATTTATTTCCACTTGGAAACAAGTTGTGCTTTTGACTTTATAACGCGTAAAATATATTGTAAACTCATTTGTGTAAGAGCCAGCATTTCCCCAGATTCTGCATAGCAACAAGCGTGATGAACTGAGAGCTACCCATTGGAAGTGACATTTGCATCATAAAATTCATGAAGTATCTATTTTTCTCTATATACAACACAGTTCTAACTTTCACTGCTTGTTTCAACATATTTTTAGTGAGACAGAAGACTAAATAATAGAATGCCAAGCCTGGTATGTTTTTAAAGACAGAAGGATGGGGAGAATGGAAGTCATT
Source organism: Burhinus oedicnemus (assembly GCA_008921705.1). NCBI lineage: Eukaryota > Metazoa > Chordata > Aves > Charadriiformes > Burhinidae > Burhinus > Burhinus oedicnemus. The sequence continues at coordinate 1,214,556 of VFFE01009028.1, read as the reverse complement.
GCTACTGGAAGAGAACGACCTATTTCACAGTGGCAAGATACAACAGGGCGAACTGGAAGCCAACGGCTTTATCTCTGGCTCCCATGCCACACATGGTGATGCTGCCTAGGAACTGTCAGTGACTGGAAGTCCTCACTGATGTCAGCCCATGAAGAGGGAGGTGTCACCATTTTTCCAAAGGCTTAAAATGACCAGGCTAAATCCAGACTAAGAAAGAGGTTCACTATAGCAGGAGGAGGAAAGCAGCTGCAGGGTTTCAGAGGGTTCCTCTGCCATGGTGAATGCAAGCTGTGAGAGCACAGTAGTCAGAGGATTCTCCATCTCCATGGCCTGCTTAGTCCTAGAGAGGTCCCAAAGTCCCTGACTGTTATGCAGAGCTGACAGATCTCAGCTTTCCTGCACGAACCAGCCAGGCAGCTGTAGTCTTTTGTATGGCTAGCTATGTTAGGAAAAATTTTGCTGTGTCTTCCCCTGCCCCACTTGTCTTGGTTTCCCAGGACTGAAGTAGCTTACCGTGAACAGAACCAAGTACAATCCTGAGCCATGGGACACAACCATGGGGTTTGACTTCATCTCCAATTCTCTTTCTGCTCCCAAAGTATAGACATAACAAGCTCTGAAGTGGTCACATCTGCTCAGCTTAGCTCGCTGCCCCTCCAGAACAGAGTGGTCCCACCCTTGTTGCCACAGAGGGAGAATAGTCCCACTCTCATGCTACCCCCAGAAATAGGCCCAGGTACCGTCTGGGAGAGTGCTGGGTGGCTCAGTCAAACACATTCCACAGGCTGGGCTAAGAGACACTGCGGGCAGTCGCAGGAGAGCGCTCCAACCCTCACTGTGCCGTGATCTTTTTATTGGTATACAGATGGCCCTTCAGAAGGCCGAGAAGGCAGGAGGGACTGCAGGACTCAGCAGTAACTGCACTGACATGGGTTTACCGTCTGCTCCTCTGCCTTAGCACCACGGTGCAGACCAGACTGCCCCAACAAAAGTCCTGCATAACCTTGCTCTGATGAGCCTTGGCTACCATGACAATTGCCTTTCCCTAAATTAGTCCTGGTCACAATATTTAGGACGATGTACACGAAAGACAACAAAACATTCCTATCCCAGAGAATCCAGTCAAGGAGTAACCTTCCAGAGGAGACGGGACAAATTTCCTAAAGACACCCTCCAAAACATCCTGTCTGAAAAACAATGATGTGGTCACAGCACAAACCCCTACCCAGTCCCCACAGAAGAACGGCCAAGTGACCCTGTCAAGTCTGCTTCTGGAGACAGAAGCTGCTCAGATTTGAAGCAGCATACAGACTTTGGATAGACTGCTAAAAGTGGATAGTTTTGAAAATTAATAATTTAAATAAATAGTTTCAATTCCACTAAGAAAAAGACACATAGTATATATCTCTTGAGCCTTCCCACAAGTTTTCTTGGTTTATTCATTCAGGGCTCGGCAGGGATGCTAACCAATTCCCTTAATATTGCCAGCAGTCTCAGGAGTTCAGCATCACTAACAAATGCCAAGGCTTCCAGGGTATCTGTGATCTTTGAAACAGAGCTTTGGTTATAGGCATTTATTTATAGAGCACTTTCACTCCAAACTCCCAAAACACTGACCACAACCCCTGTTCTGGTACTAACAGAAATCCCTTTGCTGGTCCCTGGATTATTAAAACCTCTGGCAAGACAAGAGTAGCTCTTAATACAGCAGCTTTGTACTACAGTATGAGACAAGCAAGGAACAACAATGTACCTAACTAAATTACATGCAAATGTCAGTTAGGCACAATATAGTTACCCAAATGGAATTTGGACAGAGCCCTCATGTTAACACCCCAGCTCTTGCCCAAAGTGCCAAAGCACTCTGAAGGTTAAGAGTGGCCAAGAACTTGGTTTTACAGCTCATCCAAAGGCCCATAATGTTTGCATTAACTAATGGATTATATAATAATTACCATTTTACCGATGTGTTGCAGCTCTGCATATTACGAGAATTTTTTTTATTGGTAATGGTGCATGCCTTAAAATGGTCTGTCATTCACTGCTGTTGTTTTTTCCAGTTCTGGGTGGGTATAGTCCATTTAAAGTCTTGCAGGCACTCTTTATTTTCTGTGTCTGTCTCTGATAAGAAACATTTCTGCAAGAGTCGGTCATTCTGACAATAAAATCAAGACAGACAGATCAGGCAATTTTTCTGAGAAGAGCTCTTAGATTTAAGGAATTGCAGATTTTGCACACTGGTCTGCAAAAGTTCGCTGCAGTTCAAGGACATTCTGTGTGACCTGCTCATAGCAGATTTTGGCAAGTCATTTTTTTTTTTTTTTTTTTTTTTTTGTTAGGCAAGTATAGGTGACAAAAATGTGAGCAGCAGAATTTATTATATTCTGTTGAGCATCAGGGGAGGGTAATTATAAAGCTTCAATGCAAGACTGACACCACCTGGCTACTACAGAGTTTGCAGGCTTTACAACATTTATGTGAAATGCTGCTTTTATACCCGGAAAAATACGGTATTTCGACCTCCAGTTCCAAGTGGGGGATCCCAAGTGAACAGCCAGCACCACCTCTGTGCACCCTATGGAAGCTGGAAAAGCTGGGGGCTCCTCAGTGGCAGGCAACCTCCTTCCATCGCTGCTCTCAGAGCAGGTGTAGTTATTTTATTACCACAGCTCTGTGATGTTCCCAACTAAAAGCTGTCACCTAACATAAGCAGTTTCCACTAAATACCGATTTGGATTTTTTTACATCAGCAGGGTGAACCTCTAGCTTTTGTATTGTCTTCTCAGGAACATGCAAGCAAATGAGGTGAGAGGCAAGAATGTTCTTTGAGAAATCATAACATTTCTCCAAGTAAATCAGCCAAGGCTTAAGCTAATGCACTTGAACAATGTGCTGAAGTCAATGAAATTGCTTGCATTCTTAAACTGAAATGACTGGATAAGCACCTCCAAACAACAGTTTGAAATAGATATTTAACCAAACGTGGCCTATTATTTACCCAAATAGTGTACTGAGCTTGGATTCACAACTTCTGAACTTCATTCCCTCGGTCAGGAAAGAAAAATAAGATAACAACCAAAATTACAGTGCAGTTGAATATTGGATGAGAAGAAATGATTTCTCACTTCTGTAACTGCCTTTTCCCAGATGCTTGCAGCTTACTTACTTGCATTTATTTGGAGCAGGATTGCTCCTTCTTTGCACTTTCCCAGAAAGAAGTAAAGCTGACTGATTTCTCAAACTCAGTGAGTCAGAATGAGTCAGAGCACAAGGACGGGAGAGGGGCCCCAGCCCAAAACTCTCTGCAGAGGGTTTGAGGAAGAAGAGAGTTTCAAGCCGCACACTCCCTATGTGGACCTTTTGCTGAGATGCCTCAACTATATCACTTTCCTCTGCTCAGATCAGCAAACAAATTTAATTTAGCCCTTGCTGACTGATAAGGTGGATATTTGCACTTTTGGGGAAGGAGTGGAATTATGTAATAAACAATAAAGAAAATGACCCAAAGAAATCATCATTACAATCATACAGAGACACTTAAAAGATACTATAAGCAGATGGGGAAATAGGATTTTCAAAAGTATGAGGTTTCCTTAATAAGAACTCCATCTGGGATTTAAAGTTTGCAGCTTTTTCTAGTTTCCATGGAAAACTATTTGCATATCTTAACATAATTCAGATTATTACCGTGTGTCCGCAAAATTTACTAAAGGAGTGTTCAAACTCTACCCAGAAAAGGAATTCTTATTCTTCATATTGTGTATGAAGTTCAAATTTGTGTGCTTCACCTTAAAGAGATTCATTTTTTCCTTTCTTGCAATCCTGAAAACTGAAGGCAAGATTAAAGTAAGAAAGAGTTATGAAATCCCAAATATACTTCCCTTCCTACTAAATGGACTTGTGGGAGCCTAACTGTTTCCCAAATACATCTTGGAAAACAGCCATTACCAGAACTACGAACTGCAGCTATGTGAATATCTGTTTGTATGGTTCGATTGCCAAAAAATGATCAAATAAAGAAGTAAAAACCACTTTGTCCTAAAATGAACTTTTCTTTTTTCATTTTCTTGGAAAAACAGACAAATCAGTGCAAATTATTTGAGGACCAAAAAGAAATGAAATGTGGGGTTTTTTTTAGACTTTACAGATTTTTTTATTATATTTAACCTACTACAAGCATTTGCATTTGCTAGCATGCAATCTTTTTGCTGAAAATAAGGTAACCATTTTTATTCAGGTTACTAGATTAAATGCAAATGCTTCTCCCAATGTTTGTTGTTCTGTGTCCTGTCCTTCAGGAGCTTAGTGCTTCTGACCATGCCCTGTTATTAACGCTGCAGCAGCTCTGTGAGACGGAGCCAAATGCTGCTGCGGGGACTTGTTACTCTCTGCACCTTGCTGGAGAGCACTGGACTGGACTGGACTGGGCTGGACTGGACGCACTGCCAGGGCAGCACCTCTTTTTTGCATGGTAGTTCCTTGCTGCATTTTTGTGCAGTTTTCTAGCTTGTATCATAACAGGCTAGTGACAATTTATTAAAAATTCACACAAGCATTTCCATGAGTTCACACTCTGTTCTTATCACAGATGGACCCAAATTGCAAAATCTGGATCCTGAATTAAATGTTCTTTTGCTTTGGTATGTCAGATGCAAGGTCTTGCCTTCATTAAGGGGGAAAAAAAAATGAAAAGGAAAAAAATGAAAAAGAAAAAAATGAAAAAGGTGTGTTCCTATTTTGAATTACCTAACTAAAGGTAAAATCCTAGCAAAGGCAAAGAAACTCATAGTTTTCATTTGGCTTCTCTACAGTCTTCAGCTCAATGTTTAATCTATGTGAAGCCTATAAACTGCCCTGTCTTGAATTTTGTTTATTTTGTTGTGCATTGATTGCTCTGAGTTACGGGTGCCTTTTTTCTTTAGTGGGGAAAATACCCAACTATCTGAGCAAGGCCAAGTTCCAATCTCAAAACAACAGAAATATTAAAGCACTGGGTGTTAAGACCTTTATCATTTGCCTGTGGTGTCAGCACACCTCACATTGACAGAGGCAATGCCAAGGATGACAGGTATCACTCAGACCTCCTGTACAGGAGGGAAAACGAAGGAATTCTGCAGAAAACACTAGTATTTTGTATTTTGCTGCTTTGCATGCAATGATAGGAAAGCACCTTATTTTGCCTGTGTTGGTTTGTGACCAGGGCCAATAGTAACAACATTTTTTCACGCTGTTATTTTTGGCTGGTCTGCATATTATGACATAAGGAAGGGAAAATGAAGACCAGTCAAAATGTAGCGTAAATGAGATGATAATGATGAAAACACTTTAATTTCAACGTGCACTTAACAGTTTTTCTGTGGCCAGCAGTGCTTGGAATAAGATGAACATATTTTGCAGTACTGCCAGATCCCATAACATTGCCCGGGACCAGTACTGAGAAGGGCTGCTCCCTCTGAAGATTCCTACAATTACATCCTTCCATGGAAGGTTTAACATGCGGTAGTCTGTTAGGAAGAAATGTGTTTTAAAACAGAGTTGGAAAGAGAAGAGATGATTACAACACAATTATGCAGAAAGAGAACAGCACAGAAGACTTCATAGAGAGGAGTCTGGGAGAGCTCAAACCACCCCAAAAAAAATGAAGTCTGTCTTCCTGTGTTATACCCAGCATCTTAACAGATACCTCAGTGGGACTGCTACAGCTAGCTGCTCTGTTTCTGGTTATCTTCAGTCGTATTAAAAGATCCTTCTGTCACATTCTGAACCACGCTAAGGGTTAAATACATATGCTGTGAACAGTTAAAATTCAGTGGATTGCAAATATTGCAACCAAAGCCCAAATCTTTGGATTGCAGTGTCAGCTTTACGATAGTACTTTGTAGCACAAAAGGTATCCATTTCCATTTCATAAGCATTTTTTATTTGTTATGCTTTTTGTATGTCTTTTGAAATCCAGAAAACCTTTCAACACAGCATGCTGTATCACCAGGTAATTTTTCCTCTAGAATTTTGTTGGGATATTCCCTGGAAGATTGTCATCATGAAATTTGTACTGTTTCATGATTTATGCTTTTTCCCTGTGCCAGATAAATACATACTAATATACTACAACATATGCTCTCAGTATCATGTCTACACCAAACAAAAACACACAGTCTATTAAATGCCTACGAAGTTTAGATCATATTAGATCATTTACATTGTGTCTAAGTGACTCCTCTCCTCCAAATTCATTTAAAGCCTGAAGAGCCGGCATAAGTCTAGAAGCAATCAGAAGGAAGCCAAGACCTACAGGAGAATGATAGGAAACTTCAAATTTGGAGTCTTTGAATCCAAACTGCTGACAAAGATTGCAGGGTCAAAAAAAAAAAGTAAACCAGTTAATGGCTTTTCTAAATAAACATCCAAGATATTTTTTATCATGCAATGAAGCTTTTTTCTAGATGTAATCTTCACTCTTTTCCAACTCCTGTCTGTCGGTGGGAATGTAATCTTTTATATACCAACAAACTAAAGTTCTCAAAGAAAAAAAATGCAAAGGAATGCACTATAGCTATCACTTTTTAAAAACACACTTGACTAAATATTGGCCATTTGACACTGAGTACTGTAAGGATAGACTTCATGTCAGAACATCTTCTTTTCCTTGTTTTTATTTTTAAGCAGTGACTAACGATAGAAACAGCACCACATTTATGCTACCATAATTAATGTGATGACAGCTTTTCCATTATAAATTTCTGTTTTCAGGGATTTATAACTCATCCATGGAAGACTGTTCCAGGCAAAAACTTTTTGAAGTGCAAAGATCAAAGATCACATTAAGCTTCATGTTTAAAAAAATCCTGTACCTTTTTTCTTCAGCACAGCAAGCCAAAAGTTTAAAACAGCACTGTAAGAAAGGATAAATGGGTCTGGCCTGCTTTATTTTGGTTTCACATTGCACGAAGTGATAGACTTCATATTTTTAATATTAGACATTAATATCAGAAGCGTATTAAACTGCTTTTGAGGCAGCATGGAGGCTGGCATTCACTATCAAAATTTATAATTTATCAGGTCCTTTTCTGCCAGGCAGCTTTCCAGCCACTTTTCCCCAAGCCTGTAGTGCTGCATGGGGTTGTTTTGACCCAAGTGCAGGACCTGGCACTTGGCCTTGTTGAAGTTCATACCCTTGGCCTCGGCCCATCAATCCAACGTGTCCAGATCCCTCTGTAGGACCATCCTACCCTCAAGCAGGTCAACACTCCCCCCAACTTGGTGTCATCTGCAAACATAATGAGGGTGGACTCAATCCCCACATCCAGGTCATTGATATATGAAACACAACCGGCCCCAATACCGAGCCCTGGGGAACACCACTTGTGACTGGCCGCCAACTGGATCTAATTCCATCCACCATCATTCTTTGGGCCCGACCATCCAACCAGTTTACCCAGCGACATGCACGCCCATCCAAGCCATGAGCAGCCAGTTTGTCTAGGAGAATGCTGTAGGAAATGGTGTCAAAGGCTTTACTAAAGTCCAGGTAAACAACATCCACAGCCTTTCCCTCATCCACTAAGCGGGTCACCTTGTCATAAAAGGACATCAGGTCTGTAAAGCAGGACCTGTCTTTCATGAACCCATGCTGACTGGGCCTGATCACCTGGTTGTCCTGCATGTGCCGTGTAATGGCATTCAGGATGATCTGTTCCATAACCTTCTCAGGCACCGAGGTCAGACTGACAGGCCTGTAGTTCCCCGGATCCTCCTTCTGGCCTATCTTATGGATTGGCATCACATTTGCTAACCTCCAATCAGCTGGGACCTCCCTGGTTAACCAGGACTGCTGATAAATGACGGGAAGTGGCTTGGTGAGAACATCCACCAGCTCTCTCAGTACCCGTGGGCGGATCCCATCCAGCCCCATAGACTTGTGTGTGTCCAAGTGCTGTAGCAGGTCACTCACCATTTTCCCTTGGATTATGAGGGCTTCATTCTGCTTCCCATCCCTGTCTTCCATCTCAGGGGGCTGGGTACTCAGGGAACAACTGGTCCTACTACTAAAGACTGAGCCAAAGGTGACATCAAGTACCTCACCCTTTTCCTCATCCTTGGTCACTGTGTTTCCCCCCTGTCTAATAAAGGATGGAGATTCTCCTTAGTCCTCCTTGTATTGCTAATGTATTTTTAGAAAATTTTCTTATTGTTCTTAACAACAAAACTCAGATTTAAGTTTTAGTTGGGCTTTGGCCCTTTTGATTTTCTTCCTGCATAGCCTCACAACATCTTTGTAGTCCTCATGAGTGGCCTGTCCTTTCTTCCAAAGGCCATAAACTCTCCTTTTTTCCCTGAGTTGCAACCATAGCTCTCTGTTCAGCCAGGTTGGTCTTTTTGCCCAACAGCTCGGTTTTTGGCCCATGGGGACAGCCTGCTCCTGCACCTTTAAGACTTCCTTCTTGAAGAACATCCAGCCTTCCTGGACTCCTTTGCCCTTCAGGACTGCCTACCAAGGGACTCTGTCATCCAGGCTCCTGAAAAGACCAAAGTCCGCCCTCCAGAAGTCCAAGGCATCAGTTCTGCTAACCCCCCTCCTTGCTTCTCCAAGAATCAAAAAATCTACCTCTTCATGTCTGCTATGCCCAATATGGCCTCCAACCACCACATCCCCCACAAGTCCTTCCCTGTTCAAAAACAACAGGTCCAGTGGGGTGCCTTCCCTAATTGGCTCACTCACCAGCCGTGTCAGGAAGTTATCCTCAACACACTCCAGGAAACTCCTAGACTGTTCCCTCTCTGCTGTATTGTATTCCCAGCAGACATCTGGTAAATTGAAGTCCCCCATGAGGACAAGGGCTAGCGATTGAGAGACTTCTCCCAGCTGCTTATAGAATATTTCATCTGCCTCTTCATCCTGGTTGGGTGGTCTATAACAGACTCCCACCATGATGTCTGCCTTGTTGGCCTTCCCCCTGATTCTTACCCATAAACACTCAACCTTATTGTCACCATCATTAAGTTCTAGACATTCATAACTCTCCCTAACATACAGGGCCACCCCACCACCTCTCCTTCCTGGTCTATCCCTTCTGAAGAGTTTATAGCCATCCATTGCAGCACTGCAGTCATGCAAGTCATCCCACCACGTTTCTGTGAAACTACATCATAATTTTCCTGCTGCACAATGGCTTCCAGCTCCTCCTGTTTGTTGCACATGCTGTGTGCGTTAGTGTAAATGCACTTCAGTTGGGCTAATGGTGCCTCCACCTTTTGCTGACCATCAGCCACCTGACCATTCCCAGGTGCTGCCATAGTTTCTAACCCATTAATAACCCTTGCATCTTTGCTGCAGCATGGATCACCATCCTCTACCTTCACTGAGACAGCAGACCAAAGGACCTTACTAGCATACCGTCCCACAAACATTGACACACCACCCCCAGGTTTATCTCTAGTAATCTCACATGTTAATCTTTAGCTTTCCCTGAGTCCAAACTGTTTCTGTATGTCTCTTGCCCTAGACTGTCTGCCTCTAGCTCTTATCGGTTATATATTTGGTTATTGGTAGTATTCATTTCTGACAATCTCTTCCAAATTTAAAAAAAAAACCAACCCCCCCCCAAAAAAAAACCAAACAACCAAAACTCCATGAGATTTTAGTGTTTAGAAAACACTTATGTAAGTTCCAGCAGATCCTTAGGAAAAAAAAATCAATATTTTATTTTGGTTGTTTCCTTACTTCTATCTAGCTTATTTATTTATGAAATATATGAAAATTCTGCACCCCAGCTGTACTTTATAAGCACAAAATAGATCTACCCTCCAGCTGCACACAATCCAAACCTTAGCACATCACTTCCCTACCAAAGACACATGCATTTGGGAGAATCAGCAGTGCCCAGAACAAATCTAAACCATTCACTTGAATGATAACAACAATGAGTACTGTATATACAGAGTTTATAACTTCCATTGTTCTATAGAAAAGGCTACATTATTTAGTCTGTACTCTCACACATTTAGGTCATTACATTTTAGTGACATACCCTTCTTAAAAGTTTAAATATCTAAATTTAGGACTCAAAGGGCCTGAGTTGAGCTGAACTGCTTATCACATGAAGTTTTCTGCTCTTTCCTTCTCCCAAAGGTTGCTGCTCCTGTAGCCAGGCAAAGGGATAGCTGTTGCAGCCTGCACCATTGCTCCAGCTTTAAACAAGGAGGAGGGAGGTGGGAATGCACAGCTGGATGCAATATCACCTCCAAACACAGAAGCTAGATCCAAGCCTGTGCTCATCTCTTAAGTACTTAAACCAAAATAGTCTGAACCTCAATCAGCGATTATGTTTACAATAGAGGAAATCAAAGTCTCACCAGCATCCAAGGCCCTTTATATGATATAATACTGAAATAATTTCTACTGCTAACTTTACTATTATTCTCTGCATTTCCTGTGTATACAATCATGACTTCAAATACAAGTTCAAATATAAATAGCAGCCCCTTTTATCCCAGGAGTCAGGGTATCCTCACAGAATGCCACTGAGGTCAATAGAAGAACTTCCACCAAGAATAGTTTTTGGCCTTTCCATCACCTTTGTTGCCTAAAATACATGTACCTTTTCTAGTGTGGGGCACGTGAGTCATCTTCAGGAGAAAGTGGTCATAAAAGGCCAGTGATTAGCTATGGAAAGTCCTCCACTGGTATGCACCTTCCCATGATTGCATTAGTCCTGTCTTTTCTGCCTATCTTCCTTCAGCTGCCTGGCCTGGTGTTGTTTGGGGAGTTATGATCCAAAACATGTCAAAAGGTAGGTAATGTGCCAAGGTAGATCTCTGTTTTTTCCCATTCCCATGGAAAGTTTTCTTCAACAGGTACCCATTAAGAAACATCCTGCTGTAACTTACACTGGGATCAGGTATCCTGAAATCAGAGACCTGTCAACACTCTCCAGCACAAGAGTATTTGTGCAATGCCATGAGGTGCCTAAGTTAATTAGCTCAGCTGCATTGCTACAGCACGCATGCTAACATAGGTAATCACCATCTAATACTGAGTTTCTATGCATGAATCAGGGATCCAGATACTTGCAGGTTTGCTCCTGGCTAGGTGTTAATGCCATCTTCTCTTTGCTTCCACTTAGCCAGGTTCTTGAAGAAAGCAATGTATGAAAAGTCACCAGGAAGACTGTCACTTCTGTCAGAAGGCTGTAACCTGTTGATGTAGGGATGACAGGCTAGTGAGGTTTTATGTTATGTTTGCTCTATTTCAGAAAATGTGTTTACACTTATGCAAATGAGGATTTGTTCCCACTGATTAATGCTGTCTTATTTTTGTTGAGTCACCTCACAATGCAACCATTAATTTCTACTGGCTTGGTAGAAAGAAAAAAGATGAAGCAAAGTTCCCATGAAAGTCATCTAGATTAACCCTGTGACCAAAGGCTAACTATATGCAGAGATTACACCAATTTAACTAAAACTTTTTGAATTGATTTAGTTAAAATCCATGCAATTCCCATATGCTGCTTGAAGACATATATTTGATTGGATGAATATTAACTTTAGGCACTGGTACAGATTGATAAGTTTTTACAAAGGCGAACCAGTCCCAGATTATATAAATCAATTTACAAGTTGATTGAAAAACTCTCTATTTTCACACTGGGACCAAGACTGACAAATGCTCTTTTTCTCTTATAGTTGTATTGACTGAAATGATTACTGTCATGTAGCCCTGATTACTGTAGAAAAAACAAACAGCTTCTATGTTCACAGTGCCAAAGAACAGAAGTATGGTGAGGTCTTTACTAAAAGATTTCTTATAAATTACCGCACAACTTTCTCAGAAATCCAGAAACTGTTTCTCTTATCAAGTGAGAAGATTATTTTTGCATTATGTCAGGGATTAACTCAAACACTTCAAAAGCAAAAATTGGGAGAGGAGGGAAATGTCTGGAAAAGTAAATCTGGTTGACTCCTGCTGAGTTTCTGGAGTGTCAGCTATTATTACAGTTATACTTCATAATTTGTGTCTCGTAGGCGCCACTGTGCTACACTCTAAATGAAAGACGTGGTCCCTGAACCAGCAAGTTTCCATCTGGTTTTAGGTTTTGGAGCAGAGGCAACACACAAGAAGGGGCCAAAGTAGAGACGCTAAAAATCTAAAGCAACACGTCACAAAGATTTACTCTAGTCTCTGATGATAACAAAGAACATCAAAGATATTAGTTTGGATTTTTCCCAACTAAAAATGTAAATTGCTGGAGTTTTTAACTCATCTCTAAGACCAGATGAGTTAATATGCTCAAATAAATATTATAATGGTAAGGAAGAAAAAGTTAAAGAAATGCAAACCTTGACGGCCCATCATTTACAATAACTGATCTGCTGGTATTCTTCCCTTTACACTAGTGCTTCATGGCCTCTTATGGCAGTGGTTTATCTGATGAAAGGAGATATTGCAGGTTGTGTTGAATTGCTTATTACCCTCAGCTGGGAAAAAAATGGGAGATATGAAATTCATAATATGACTATGATGGTGGGTTTGTTTAAGCCAAAAGATAATACTTAACTAGGACATCCGTGGGACATAGCAGGTTCAAGTCTGTGCTTGATATTTAAATCCCCATCATCCAGGAGATTTTTCCCTAAGCATAAAGCCATGGGACTCTCTTAATCACTTCCGTGGTATAATGTATTTAAAAACTCCTCCAAGACCAGAAGAAATTTCTTACCTACACAGATGAGTGTCTCATCCATCAGGACATAGGATTAATCCCCTGATTTTTCCTAACCTATACCTCCCTCTTTAACAGATCCTACAGCACTTTTCACACATAAAATGAGGTGAAGACTGAGACAAAGAAATCAGTTCATCCAGTGCTGAAGTGTTGCAGCCACTTTGATCGAATCTGGTAACTGTTTAATACCAATGGAACAGAAATTCAGTTTAAAATGGGAGAAGGAAAGGGATGCCATGGGACTGTGAATGGGAAAAAAGGGGATGTGTCATGAACCTCTTAAAGCATCTTCCACTGAGATGCTCATCTGCCCACTTTCTCTTGATTTTATTATACTGGACCTACAAGTTTCAGGCTTCAGCCATTTTCTCTAGCTCTGCACAAACTTGCAAGCCCTCTCCCTCATGTTCTTTGTCGAGACTTCAGCCCTGCCAGACAGTATGAAAGCCATCAGCGCTCATTCCCCTCCGTGAATGCTTGTTCTCCCACGCTCCCTGGCATCCTGACAGACCTTTTCAGGAGCTTCCCACACTGAAAGTGCTCCGACAACCATCCATCTCATCAAGAGCCACAAGTCAGCAGAAGCACAAACATCTCCTGGGCGACCCCAGGCAGTTCATGCACTCTTCTGTGCATGCAATCTTCTCCACCTGTAAAACATGGCTAATAATACTTTTTTTTTTCTACTCTCTTATCTGTCTTGCCTAAGGTTTCAGTCTTACCATAAGATGTAAACACAAGGAAACACTCATACAGAAATATAAAGTCCTCTTAGCTTTAAAATATTCTGGTTTTGCCTGTCCTTGAAAAGGACTCTGTCCAAAGCTAAGACTCACCCTCAGTACCAAAGGTCTGCATATCTATTTATACCTACGTACAATGCGTCCACAGTCTTTACTCAGGATCCTTCAAAGATGCCATAACACCGCTATTAGATGCTGTATAACGCTTTTCTCTATTGCCTTTCAAAACATATATTAACAGAGACCTGTACAAAGTTACACGCCTAGAAATGAAGAATGCTGGTCATGCTCTCATCTAGTGAGGCTCTGTCAGGGAGATCCATGCCTGAAGAGCACAGCATTAGCAAAAGTAGTGTAAAACAAGCACAGGGGGTCATACGTCCACCCAGTGCAGAGTTAAGCTACAGATCATTTTTTTTTTGTCTCAAGTTCGAGTAGATGTTAAATGCTGTCATACGATCAAAAATAATTTAGACAAATTTATGGAAGAAAAATCCATAAAAGACCATCAGAGACAAAGACACTATGTCCACCTTGGGAAGTCCCTGGCTGGCTGGAAGAATATTCTGAAATTTGTCACTGGATAATTATCCTGTTCCTATGCCTTTCCTTGGACAATTCTATGGCAATGTACTGGGATGAAGGGGTGCTGCTGAGGTGAGATGAAGACATTCAAGTGCCCTTACAGAAGGATCAGTGTGACTAGAGATCAGCTGAATGGTCCATGGGATCTTCCAACAGTTCATGGCAAAGAGGGCTAGTACAGTCTCTGGATCACCAGTGGAAGAGTGATTCAGGCACCTGAGCTATGCTGTGAAGGAGAGAAAGATGAGGTGGGGCTCCGCAGTTTTCTTCACTGCGACAATGCTGACCTTGACCTCACTGGAAGGTAACTTGGCACAGAGGACTGTACCAAAGGAGACAAGGGAGAAGGCACCAGGTAACAGCTATGTCTTCTGCTTTTTCCCTTCCCCACCACCTCAGCTGTCCGGGTGGTTTCCCATGCTGTTTATTCTCCCATTAATGTGTTGTCCTCACAAACAGAATCACAGAGGCATGGGAATGCGCACGTCTGCATGTGTGCGCACAGGCACACACTTGTAAGTGTTTAGGGATGTCACATCTGTTCGCCATCAGGAGTCAGTGCATGGCTTTGATACCACTTCAGAAACCCCCAGAGCCTGTCACACCAAGGCAGTGAACAAGCTGGGACCCCATTAGAATGTGATATGTGGGTGTTTGTTTGTCATTCTCCTACGACAGCTGCATGCTTGTAGACTGTCTGCATTTATTTATTTATTTTGTTGGCATTGCTCATGGAGGCTTTAAATCATCCTAAATGAAACTTTTGAATAAAAATGCCTGAGAACTGTCACCGTGCAATCCCACTCTGCATTCTCTTCTAAGCTTTGCATCCAGCCTTCACAGTACAGATGCTTGCAGTCTGGTGTGTTATAACTTGCTTTTATTTTCAAATAGTGCATTTGTCAACATTTCAGAGCCATCCAGCCTCCATCAGGACACAAATGACAGCTGATCACAGGTTTTAAATAGCTGCCTGATATTTGGAAATACAGCTTTCTAAGTGTCCATGATTAACTCCGTGATTCATTCAAAGTTGAAGGAAGGAAGACAGTTACTCTCCTCTGATGCACTGTGGTTATGAAGATGATCTATTTTTAAAAATCTCTGACTAGCCAAATCGTAAAGCAAGGGAGAACGGCTAATGTGCTAATGAGTGACCACTGTATAACTGTATAGAAAGGTCAGGTATCAACATACGGCCAGTGAGTCATGGAGGTGTCCTTCACCACTGTTCACCATAAGGTGAGGCCGAATTGTCTATAAAACCTTGAAAAAGCACTGGCAACAAAACAAAGCAAAGCCCAGCAAATCTCTCTTTCTTGTCCACTATTTGGCACATAACCAAGGAGTAAGTGGAGCTGTGCAGACCTGCAACAGCAAGACCTGAGGCCAGCAGAGCACCCAGGACGTGCCAGCAGTGTGTCAGGGCACTCAGTGCAGAGGCACCACACAGCTGATCCTCGCAGCCAGGAGAGCACGAGTAGTGTAGTGACGGTTGTGAAGCCCTGAACCCAAGCTAGAAGCAGAGGAAGTCTGGGCTCAGAGCGGTGTTCACAGCAATATTCTGTTTCTATGACCAAGCCAACGTGTGACATTACGCTTTGTAGACACAGCTTTTGCTCAGAGTTAGCTTAGGGCTCTCTTGAGCATGTACCATTGAAAAATTTAATCTTGCCTCGGTGGTGACAGGCTAAAGCACAAGGATCATAAATGAAATGCTGACTTTTTTGATGTCTAACTTACTGTTTCAGCTACTCACTGCTCACTGCTGGACCTACTGTACAACTACTTGCTTTAGTTCCCAGTATTTTTTCTGCCCTCAGACACATATTTTATAGAGAGACAAGAAAAAATAGATTCAGTTTCTTAGCAAGCTTTGAAAACTGAGGTAACATTCCTGAAGTAAATTTAGTGCTTCTTTGTATTAAACTATTTTAAAATTGTGGACTGTAATTACTTTAGATAATTGACTATTTTAGAAATAAAGTACAAAGAAAGTCATAGGATGTTACCTGAGACAATGAACACCAATCAAGTCTGTTCTATAACTCAGCAATTCAGGAAGATTGATCTGACGTATTTTAAAAGAGGCATTGTAACTAGTTTCAAGTGTAAGGGAAAAATCTTGGTTTTATAACTTTTCTAAGCCAACAACGGCAGTTACTCTTTATATAAATGTTGGCCAATGACAAATGCTAATGCTTCATAACATTTCAGCTTTGCATTTGTTATTTAGCAGGGTTTTGAATAATTGGCAGGATGACCCATTATCATGTTGCTGGATCAGGCTTCAGTGACCACCAAAAGGGATGCTTCTGTGCCCACCAGCCAGGAGGAAACTCGTTTAAATTAACCAGTTTAACCAGTCACTGCCAGTTTGGAGAAAGGAGCTTTCTAGTCATCATACACATCCCTTCCCTTAATTCCTAGATTTCAAAATCCTGCCCTCATTAGGTACTGCATCTCTCACCCAACTTAAATATCTTTCTAATGTCCTCTGAAAATGTCTAGGATGCCAAGAAAAATTTGTCATGCCACTATGATTGTAGATAATAAATGACAGTTGACTATAACTCAAGATACTGCCAAAATTCTTCATTGAAGTCTCCCATTCTAGCAAGAAATATCACGCTGCATGAAGAGAAATGCCAGCACATCCTGCACTAGTCCCTGAATTAAGGGGAGATCATTTACTTAAAATATTTGACATGATGTTTTATGGATTATTTGCCCACCAAAGAAGGACCCTAACCATTTGATTGACTGACTGATTGATTTCCTTGCTTTTGTGCCTCAAACATTCTGTTCTCTGCTATCTCGGAGCTGTAAAGATTGACCTGGATTTCTGCAGTTCTGAAATCTGACTTATAAAGAACTAAGAATTAAAATTTAGAGCTAAAGAATACCTCTCCTGTCCCAGTGAAGAAGAGAAACAAGCCTGAAGAAGAACAAATCAGAAATTCCATGAGTTCATAGTACACCCCTCATTCCCTCTAGTTTCTTAACAGAGACCACAGAATAGATGACTAGCGCCGCAAGCATAGTTTGGTATGAAAACAATTCATCTTAAACATCGCCCACCTTAATTGCTGAAATCTTTCCAAATCTTTTCAAGATGAGCATCTGTTTTGAAGGACTTTTATATATGTTAAAATGTGGATGGGTCCAAGGAAAATCCTTCCATCTGGAAATGAAAACTTCTTTGACTTCCTGCAGCCGTACAGACTATCCAGCTTCACACACTGAAAACCACTCAGATGATGGCTTGCCCACCTGCCCACCCCTGCTGCCCTGCGGCAGTGCTGGTCACCTGCATGTCCTTGATACAGGAACAAAGCTTCTTGCATGCTTTGGAAATCAGAGTGGCTGTGCCTGGCCAGGGGGTCGCAGAGACAAACAGAAGTTGTGGCTTTGGTAGTGAGGTCCCGAATGTCAAGACACCACCAGAGCTGGGGTAGCAGCCTTACGGCCAGAACCTTCCCTTTTCAAATGACCCAGCACTGAGGGAGGAGAACAGAAGTACTGCCATTATATGACCCAGCCTGGGAGGCATGCAGCTCTCAATTAAAATTATATATACACCGAGGAAAAGAAAGATTAGGTGTCTGCAAAGATTGCTATTCTCATTTTTCACTTAAAGGAACAAGGAAAGATGACACCGACTCCCTGTTAAGCTGTTCCTCAAGTTGGCACAGCCCACTCGCTCTGCAAACACCCTGCATGGCACAGCTCCTTCTTGGCTCTCATTCCCTATTTGTCCTGCGCCACCACCAGCAGCAGCAATAGCTCTGTCTTCAGCACTCCCAGCACTGGCTTTCATGCCAAACAATTTGCTAACCTATTCCCCTCATCCCGTTCATATGTGTTAAAACTCCCCCCAGCCCCTGCCACTTTCCCTGTGAGGAGGGACTGCTGGCAATATTTTAGCAGCAATCTCCAGCACTGGCTGAGAGAAACAACTCACCTGTCATGGTGACTATTGATTAACGTTGCTCTGTGCTACCCTTTGCCATGACTACCTCATACAACACGAAACCCTTGCCATGTTGTGTTGAATTTAGCTCATTAAAGGTCATTGGATGGAGTGCACGAACCAACGCAGAAGCAGGAAGCAGAATGAAGATTTTCGTCTTGCCAAGGATGTACCTATAAACATTAGCCCACAGAATTAGATTATTTTTTGCTTTCTGTGCTCCCATCAGTCTCACATTTTGCCTGTAGAGTAG
Organism: Burhinus oedicnemus; assembly: GCA_008921705.1. NCBI lineage: Eukaryota > Metazoa > Chordata > Aves > Charadriiformes > Burhinidae > Burhinus > Burhinus oedicnemus. The sequence continues at coordinate 1,196,280 of VFFE01009028.1, read as the reverse complement.
ATGACCATCACCACATGCTTGTCTGTGAACTGCCAAAGAGCGCAATTTCTGGGAAGGACAATCTGAATCTCATCAGGATGAGGAGAATATTAAACCAGATCTCCTCCTTTTTGATTAACATCTCTAAACTTGATACAAATTAAGTGCAGTACTACCACTGTCTTCTTTAGCTGTGGTTTGGAAGTGACTGCTTTGCTTGGCACTGATCTCAATACCCACAGTGTGCGCTAGATGGGTCTAATTTGCTCCCAAATTGGCTTAGATTTAAGAGACATGCCAGAAAGCTCCACTAGCTATGACAGCAGTGCCTCGAGGCACAAGCCACAGAGCCTTGACCACCTCTGCAAGTGCAAGGAGGCACCCAGGCATGCTCTGAACAACCTGGCTCAGGTTCTGCAGTCCGTGTAGTTTGTCTGGACCAGCTGACATTGCTTTGCGTTAGCCAGGACTGATGCCTGCATCAGCAGAGCTGTACAGCTACATAGCTACACCTATCTGTATGGCTGCTTATGGTGTTATACGGGTGTATTCCCTCCTGGACATTTCCTTTCCCCGCAGCGGGGAGGGCTAAGGAGCACAGCACATAGGTCTGAGCCACAGCAGTTTGTGTGCTGGAACAAGTTCAGGAACAAGTTCAGATGTTCAAGTTCAGTGCAGCGGTCTTTGTAAAGCAGCGCTTTGAACTCCCTCCCTGTTCTCTATCCTAAAGGAGGATAGAGGCATTCTCTCCTTAGTAAGGATGTTATGAGAGAAAACATTAAATATTGTGAAGCTTGTAGATATTTGGGTAACGGGACCAGGCAGCTACCCTAGACACACTGTTAGAAACCATAGAACGCACTTGTGGTTTGTTAGGAAATACTGCTTTTCCATTGCTATGTCTATATAGGTACACAGTTATATAGCGGTTAAACCCCCTGCATTTTGCAATAGGGTAAATCTTTCCTTTCTTCTTTCTGTTCCAAGGTGAAATACTTTTGAAGATGCTTCAGTAAATTGCTCCATCCATCCCTAAGTTCTGTCAGGGTTTTACAAAATTAGAGGTGCATTTTTTCCATGACAATAAATCAGGAACATTTGAGAGGAAGAGACAGACTGCCTCCTACAAAACACACAATGCAAAATAGAAATACGTATCCTATACATCATAGCTAGAAACTTGGTTTTTTTAAGTTAAAGGTTTAATTCCCTATAACCAATGACATCAGTTACTACAGACTAAATGGTCTAAATTAAAATGGTAAAATCAAACTACGAGGTGTCCTCAAATAAGCCTAAAAACCAGCATGAAATACTCTTTCAGCTGTGTGTCTGGTTGGATTAGCTGATGATGAGCTTTGTTAGGGGGTCCTCCCAGGTGATAGGTCTGCTCCAGTGAGACTGGGTGACTGCTCTCGTATACAAATGGGGCCCAGGCCCAGAAACCAGCCACGGTACCAAAACTGTAATTAGTTACCTAACACTATCCAGAAAACGCCAAGACAATGAAAGGACGAGTGATAAAAGCAGAAGACTCTTCTCATATCAAAGGCTTTGAGTTATCAATGATCAAACGATGCAGTAGAGGCAAAAGTTATGGTTTAATTGAAGCTATGAAGCATATTCCATGTGCAATTCTACACAGCATCCAAAACAGACACAATGATATTTGGTGGGGATGTGGAGGTGAGAAGTAGCACAACATTTATTGACAAATTAAATTGCTTAGATCATATTTAGCTCAAGCCGAACATTGCCATAGTCATCACAAAGTAATGAGGTGAACTCCAGCAGTCACGTTCATGTGCACGTTTGGGGAACAGAACGTCCTAGGTGCTTTTGTCCCTTGTAGTTTCTGATGGAAACCAAGCCGATGCCCAGGTCCCAGACACCTGTATCTGGGCAGTTCTGTGGCACAGGAAAGTTTTACAGCCCAGCATTTAAAAATCTGAGACTGCCTGGGGAGTGTTGATCTGTGCCACATGCCATTCACACAATATCACGAGATAGTGTCTGCCGTGGAAACCTGACCATCTTAATTAAGGTCAGAAGAAGCAAATAGGTAATAACACAACCAGCAGTACAGAAAAACTAACTAAAAGCACTTCCACACCAAAGGTTACCAAGACCAAGATGCCACCATTCTGGAGGAGGCATTATTTAATTGTTTGAGAGCTGGTTAAAAGAAAGGAAGCAAAAAATAGGGCTTATGTGTCACTTACAGGATAGAGAAAATACTGGAGTATCCCCAGGTACAGATGCTGGAACTAGTTGTATTTAACATCTTCATCAATGACCTGGAGAAGCAAGTGTGCAGTGAAATCACAAAGTTTCCAGACGATACTAATCTTTACGTGTAGCCAAGTGCCACGCCAATGGAGAGGAGACACAGAAGGGTTTCACTGATTTGAGCAAAAGCGTAAAGTTCCCCATAAAAAAAAATCCCCTTCAGAATAAGTTGCATCTGCACTAGTGTGCCTTACTGACATGGCTGTGTAGGAGAGGACTTCTCATGCGGGCAAGGCTTTACTCCTTCATGGGAGTGGCCATTATCCATGAGATCATAACAGCAGATGGTCCCGTTCCCAGGGGGAAATCTCAAACTTCATTTCGCTAACAATCACAAATTGCCATATTTCAGAACAAACTTGAGGCTCAGGGAGACCTTGCAGCATGGCTGGATGAAATGTTGCATTACATAAATAAAACAGGTTCCAGAAAGGACCCCAGTAACATCTCCAGCTTCCAGATTGGATTCAGTAACTGATGACAGCTTATTATGTGTGAGAATACTGAGTGTTTTTCCGTTCATCAGTATTCATAAAGCAATATTTTTTACTTTCCAAATTTGAAGAGTTGTGAGGCTCTTTTGTCCCTGAGCCATTCGAGGAAGCAAAACCCGAACTCCTTCATATTTTCAAAGAATAGTAATTAGATCTGCTGTCTTTCATCTTAACTTAAGCCTGTTACTCCTGTCCAAAGCCTTCATCGTTACTAAATCAGTGTGATACTGATCTTCTAGTTACTAGTACAAGCATATTGATGGACATTTGCAAAGCTGAAGTTTTGAGGTTTGTTGACTGGAATTGATGTCACTGAATTTTAGGAGTGGGATTTAGCACTGGATTAAGACAACTAGGTTTTGGTGTCAAAAGTGTTTAAAGTATTCAAGGAATACTTGTAGGTGTCGTGCTACTTTCAAGTACTCAGGTACTCTAAGTCATTTGAGGCATCCTCACAGGGCCAGCATATGACACCGAACTTGCAAAAGATTTGAAATTTTTTGGAACAGCAGGTGGGATGTCTCACAAGTATTTAAAATTACACAGGACCTACATTTAGATAACTGAATCCAGATGCACATGAGTCTAATCTAGGATGAAATAAACTTGAACTTTGACATCTTGGATTTAAATAACTTTTTGAGCAACTTCTGTAAGATGAACTTTGTTCCTACTGTATTTGTTCATGTAATTAACGTATGTTTCCTCCACATTTCCTTATTACTTTGCACGCATTACACATATAGTTTTAACTACTGGTGATCTCCTGCTCCCAAATGGCCAGGCAGAGTACAAGATCACAGCCATTAGATTCACAGGCATTAAACATACACACCCCATACATGCCTTCAGCACGAATAAGAGGTGCATGTCCAAGTCCCAGATAGCTTTAGTCAGACCAGCCACTACGCTTTAAAAAATTCACAGCAATGTTATCTTGGCTCCGGGCTGGGTACGTGCTTATCCCAGCTGCTGCTCAGCATTATGGCCTTCCTCCTACTCAGTGACCGCTCTGCAAGTGTGCAAGATCAGGTTGACCGGTGGCAGCTGGCATTGTACTTGCAGAGCAGAAGGGAGACTGCTGCTAGGATTTAAAATACAAGTTTTACAGCATGCCAGTGCAAGGCAGGAGCCAATTTTATGAGATTTGGCTGATATGATATGTCTATCCTCGACGCTTTTAGGGAACTAAAAAATAAACAGCGCCAACTATGCAAATTCAAATCATTCTATTCCATACACACATTTTACTAGTACGATAGTGTGCCTGACATTTATGTCCTCAGCTAACTCTATATCTGGTTCATTTCTCACTGCCCAGCCATTTGTGATTACCGGTTATAAAAACTGAACTTTGAAATGTAGCTAGAAAATTATTATTTTGGGCTTAGTTTATACATGTCTGCATAACTCATTGCAGGTAATTTGGAGAGACATGGTAAGCAAGAGAGCCCTTGTCTTTCCACAGCGATATGATTTGGCTACAATGTTGCTCATAAATTGACATTTATATTTAAAGAACAAAATTTGTGTTGAATTTGATTTTTCTTGAAATATTGCACTATAAAATATATACACAGGGGTATTTATAGGCACTGATTTTTTTATACTTTTTACTTTCAACCTGTTAAAAATCTGCTGTGAACAAATCCTTGGGCTCCTACATTTTTCACTACTACAGGACCTCATTAATACTGTTAAGTGAAGCCTTTCATACCCTTGTCTAAACTAAAGGGAACATTTACTGGAGCATACTTATAAGGAATTTTTGAATTCTTTATAAGAAAGCATTCATAAAAATCACCCTCTAAAAATGTGTCAACTTCTTGCATCTTTTCCAGAGAATCTGAAATCCACTTCACACAGAGATGCTCTAGCAGCTCAGTACTTAACCATCGGATGGGAGAGGGATGTTGCGTGACATCCGAGGTCACGAAGCACCTTACAGGCAGCATTCAAAAGCGTATACAATCAAATCCAGACTAATTGTACGAAGAGGAGAGCAGCAGGCACTCAACATTACTCTCCATTTACTGGTAAAGCCTGACTATGAAAGAGTTCATTGTATCTGTGCGTGTGTGTACGTGTGTGTGTGCAGATACAGACGCTGACGGCTGGCCCTTCATGGCAGACCAAGTCAAACAGCAAGTGAAAATGAGGACATTAAAAACAATCTGCTCTGCAATCACTTTGGTTCTTTCTTATATTAGTTTGGATTTTTTTTAAATTCTGTTTTCAATCAATGACATCAGTTAGCCCATACAAGCAAGAAACCAACCGAAGCAATTATTCACAGTCTAACACAAACCTGTAACCAAGCAGCAGACAAAACACCCCAATAAAAACTCACAAAGATAAATAAGTGAAAAAAGGGAAATGGCGTATGTTGCTTGGTGTGGGTATGAGTAGGATGAGGCCTGGTGTGCATAGCACAGGCTATAAAGCACTTAATCACCTGTTCAAACCAGGGGCTCAAACTTTTTTACCATATCCTGGTTACTCAGAAGCTGTTCTATAGCATGGATGGTGTAAATTTAAAGCCACCATCACACCTGATGCCTCTGAGATACTGTCAGGAAAGAGAAAATTACAATATCTGGGACTCCCTGAACATGCAAGGAGTAGCAGATTCCCAGCTGGATTCAAGAGGCCAGAATGTGGTCCGTGTGGCCACGGAATTTTTGCTCTCGTCCTTCCTGGGTGACTCACCGCAATCACCATCAGTGTTTAAAACATTGGGTCACCTCATGGAGACCCCGGGTGACCACGGAAAGCCACAAAAGCCCTATTTCTCTCACTGCAGTTGAAGCACAGTGCTTGCTTCCTGCCTCCTGACACTGCCTTGCGAGTTGGAGCTCAGGGGATTCCCTCTCCTGTTGCTTTTAAATGAGCTCTTTCTAGGCTGTCCTCACTTTCCTCTTCCCGGACTTGCTGCAGTCTATTATGACTCTGCACTTTTGAACTGCAGTTGCCTGCCTGCCTTTTTTTTGAGGAAAAGGGATTTCCAGCTGATTTTCTTACATCATCTGGTTTCTGAGAAGCTACTAAATAATCTTGCATATTTCTCCAGTGCCTTTTGGTTCTCTGAATAGATCTCAGACTAGAGATGCACAAACCAGAGAGAATGAGTACCCCTGCTTACAGGTCCCTTTCCCCAGCTGAGAGGCTCCTACATACCAGCTCAGCCAGCTCCCAGCTGGGAATCTCCAACCCAGTGCCACTGTACACCATACGCTCCCATGGTTATGCCAGACCCTTTGAAAGCTTCAAGGTCAGACACCTCATGCATCACATGGATCAAACTCAGCCAGAGCTCAGATGAAGAAGACTTCAAGTTGATTTTTATAAGCAAACAAAACTCCACTGAGAGCATGGAGGGTACTCTGGGAGCCTAGCTCTTGGCTTTGCTATTCAGCTGAGACTTTGAGAGTCAACTGCCACGTGCTCAAGCAGTTGTGTAAATTAAAGCCACTCTGGTGACAGTACATGTGGTGGTTCACACAGCTGGAAGCTTATTGCAAGCTAATCAGCGTGCTTCTCCGTCTCACAAATGCTTGAAAAATATAAGACAAAGATTACAATTTTTAGAGCAGGATGGAAGCTTTATCCAAATTACCTGAAGTCAGTGAAACATTCCTAATTGACTCCACTGACCTTCAAACTGGACTACCCCCAAAAGTTTTCAAGGCATTTGAGAGGTTTGGGAAGCTTTAAGGGAACAGTATACCATGAAAGTGCAGTAAAGCAAGCTGGGAGGAATCAGGAAGGTGAGAAGGCTTTTGGCATCTTTGGATCATGTGCCAGAGACTTGGCACAGTACTCAGCTGTAACAGGAAAAGCCTCAAGAGGAGAAGATGGTAGTATTTACCCTGAAAAGAAATGGAAAAGGTATTAGTATCTCTGAGCTCAGAGGCCTTCTCTTTGCCCCAAAGGAAGCAAAGGTATTTCATCGACACGGGTTTATTCTTGTAAGTTGTCACGTGTCTCCATAATAAACTTACGGGACATGGAAACAACAGCGGACATGAACCAAGTGTCTCAACCCTACCTGGGTACTTATCATCTAGGCTTACTTTGTCCACTGACTCTGTAAATATCATAACTGTGTGAAGGATTGCTATATCCCAAATATATCTAGATAATGCACGCATATTTTAAGCTTTCTCCTTTTCATAAAAACCTAACTAGTAATATCTTTCATTGAAAGAAGTACCACTCAATGGGTTTCTTGTGTGGCCAAGCGTGCATATGCTTCTGTCTCGGTGTTACAGAAGTGGGGGTTGAGGATGCGTATGGATTAAACTTTTGCCTGGCCAGATTTCCTCTTCTTACCAGGTTTCCCTGTGAATCCAGCAGTCTCACACCAAACGCATCACTCGACCACTTGTAAATCTCTAGAATAAAATGTCCAGGGGGGCCAGCGGGGGTCTTGGGGGCCACCCTTCCCTCCCACCGTGGGGTCAGACATTAGCTGGAAGGCAGCAGCCTCCCTCCCCGTCCAGCCTCCCACCCGCAGAGCCGCTGCCAGAAACACCATCATCGTCCAACTGGGTGAAAGGGAAAGCTCCAGGCACAACCTGCCTCCTGCCTGGGCCGGACTCAGCACAGACATACGCCAGACCTGGCAACAAAACGTTAAACAAATACGTATTAGCAACAGGGAGCCCAGGCTCAAAAGCCCCTAAATCCAGCTTCTCGGGCACAGGGTCGCAGTCCCCTCTAGTGGCTGGCTGACGCCACGGAAAGCTCGCCAGCATTTTAAAAGGACCAAAGGTCGGGTCCACGTAGGCAGGTGTATGTAACACAGTGAAATCAACAGATACACACTCACGTATACGTTGTATAGAAGTAGGTAAAGATAAGCACACGCAAGAAATTTTCAGTTATGAATGTAAATATTTTAGGTCTGAAGGATGGGCTTTTTAGGATCAATCACACGGTGTTTAATACATTTATACACATGCACACACTTACGTGTACATATACATTTCTTACTGCTGTTCACTCTGTGTTGGTTTTAAATCAGGAACCTACTCGATAGCTTTTCCTTTTTCTTTAGGCATTTGCTGCTTGTAGACAGACATGAGCCAGGAAGAGTTTGGAATGGATAAACATCGCATTCCTGGACCTCTTTCATTTTGCGAAGGGAAGAGGAAAAGCACTCCAATAACAGGATGCAGGTTTCTCCAATGGAAAACACCAGGGGAACTCCCAGCGCCTCTCAGTAAACTCTAGCTGTTTTCTAGCCAAAAGCTAAAAATGACCCGATGAGCCAGCAGCACCTTTAGTGAGGGGAAAGGCCAACGGGGGTGCCTTGACGTGGCCCACACTGCGTATTTTAAGCATGTGTTTGTGCATGACATGAAAGCCATGCCAGGGAAACTCATTAGCCTGGGTTTCTATGACCCTGCTGGACGCTGCAGGTCCCAGATAGCCAGAATGCCAAAACACCGGAGATGCCACGTCACAGCAAGCTTCCCGGCACGGCTCTCAGTAAGTGCTTTTCAGGTAAAAAACACATAAAGTTAAAGAAATGAGATAAGGACACATAGACACATGCTTTCCCTCTAGTTGAGAAAAGACAAGAAACAGAAAGAGATTTAACTGGGAAAACTGAAGTGAAAAATGAGATTTGTGCCTGTGTAGTGACTTTGTATCAAAATAAGCAGTTTAGAAGGTGGACAGCACCCATCAATTAGAAAAGTGCGCCACTGCTTTCTGCTTCTGTTTGCTTACACACAATCGGGTTTCGTGCCTTGCTGTCCTGGAAGGTTGCTGCATTTCACATTATTTGTGAGTTATACACTTTTAATAGCACCTCGTGAGATATCTTCTGCAGAATCCTCTTCTGTCTCTAACACATAATCCATTGCTCACATCTATAGTATTATATGCCAAAAATAGCTCACAGCTTCCACCCACTATTCTGAGTAGATCACACAAAAGTAGCACAATAGAGGAAGCAGACAGAAATAGAAATCATACATATTATCTCAGTATATTAGGTAAAAATGTTCCTATCTAGTAATGGAAAAGTGTGTTTTAAAAAAGTGCTGTTAAGGGTAATTTGAAAAGTCAAAATGCACCAGCAAAAAGGATTATTGTAATTCAGACTTCCTTAAATGCATTGGCATCGCCTTTCCTTAAATGATCTCATCCTATTTTTAGCAGGATTCATATCTTATTTAGTACTCTCAGGTTGAATGGGATAGAGACAGGTGGGAAAAAATGTTTTTCCAAAATGGTTGTAAGCTTTCAAAGAAAAAAAATCTCTTTTTGAACTGAAGTGAGCCCTCACACTTTTAATAAGACTAATGTGGGCGTTTTGTAATACAAAACCTCACCCCTCAAATTCATAGAAGAGAGTGAAAGATTTTTGCCCAGCTCTGAGAGGAACAGGACATTTTCCCAGTTTGTACCACAAAAAGTGGTAAGTGTGGATGAATGGTGAAGGTCAGGAGTGTGGTCATATGATGAAGAGTATGTTTTTAATGGTCACCACTTCTCACCCATATTTGCTAGGGCTTCCTCTCCCTCTGTGCTGGCCTCAGGCTTGTCTTTTCTACATCCCTGCCTCCAAGGCTTGCTCCTATTTCCACCCCCCACCCTGAGCCAGGCCGGCTCCGCCTGCCCTGGACCACTCACGCAGCCTGGCTCCCCTCTCACCCACCTCCCATCTCTTCTCCCTACCCACAGGTCTTGGTCCCAGGAATTCAGATTTCTAACTTCTCCTTCAAACTCCTCAGCTAGTCACAACGCCCTTGCCCTGGGCACCTCAGTCCCTTGTCCTCACGTCCTTGCCTAGCCCATCTCAAAGCTCCACCTATCACCAAGTCCTTGTTGGCTCTACCATCTCTGTTCTCCCTCTGTCCAACCTTATCTTGCACTTTCCTGGTCCTTGTCCACAGTTTCTTTGCTTCCTTCACAATCCAGATGCCTCTATACCATCCATTATTTCCTTTCTTACGTTACAGTCCCAGTGTCTTTATCAAACAAGTCCCAGGCAATGCAGTCAATGAATCCGGCTATCATAGGGAACTTTATCCAAGTTTTTAAAGTCCCAAGGAAAGCCATAGGAAGAATGTCAAAGAAAAAGGTCCAAGAGATCCAGTAGTGACCTTGTTTAGCCCCTTTAATTTTTTTAGGGGAGAGCTTTATATGTCTCATAGGAGCATGCCAAAGAAACCCCTAGGAACAATAATCATTTCTCTCTGCTGTCCTGGAGTAGAGTTGTGGAAGAATGAGTCATTTTGCAGATCAAAAGGTCTGGGAATTGTTCTTGTTTACAAGAGACGTGGATTCAAGATCTAAGCTGAAAACACACTGATTACACAGGAGATCAAAGTAGGAACATCAAATACATCTGACCCAGATGTAACATGGCCACAAGGGCCTTTATGGTTTTGTCATGTTATGCCAAGCCATATTTCCATTTAAAAACAAACAGCACCTTATCTGAATAGGATGGGCCATCACAGACAAATGCAAGTTTCACCGTTTTGCTTTGTCAAAATAATATATGTAGTTTTCAGGTTTTCATTTCTTTATCCAGGTGCTTGAATGCATAACATCTGTTGCTTTCATCCCTAATTCCCAAATGATCCACTGCCAAGCCATTAAGGAGGGAAGTTTTACAGATGCCATGCGCTCCTAGTTCAAGCATATGTCATTTCACTGTTGTTCCTGAACTGCCTTGTCCCCCCAGGGAAACCTGAACAGAACTGCGAACTGCGAACCAAACCAACACGCTGTGCGTAGCTGCACTGGCTACCGACACTGTCGAGTCACCTGCATGTTACAGGAGGACTGAAGGGAAACCAGCTCTGGGGAATCCAATCACAAATTCATTCCACCATCTAGTACAACAAGCTCCTGCATCTCTACTTCAGGCCAATGCTACAGTAACGAAGGCAGCTGGATAACTGTGGTTTTCAAGCAGAAATTAAAACCAGATTTTGTAACATTAATGCTTATTTAATTATGCATGCTGCAGAGTAAGCGTTGACAACATAAATGTCAAAGGATGTCATAATTGCATGTGAAAGGAAGATTAAGAAGTGCAAATGTATAATATACTTAATGTTATCTGAGTTGATAACAGTGCTTTTTTAATGATCAATGAGCAGCTACTGTAGAGCAAAATGTTATATACATAACGTATACAGCACACAGCCTTCTCAGAGGTAATTCCTCCAGCATCTGAAGGCCTCACCCCACAAACTGATGCAACTTCCCTGAAGTTTTGCCAGTTGAGGTTCTGGCCGAGGTTTTTTCCTATTTTTCTTTTACTTATTTCATTCTATTAAGTTAAGTAAAATAACCGAAGATAAAGGGTCTAAGTTACAAGGTCTTGCTACGTGGAGACATAGCGGCTTCAAATATTAGTGCAACAATCAGTTGCAGTTTTAGGAGTACGCTAGTAGAGACACCTATTGGATGTAGGGCCAAGGCTGTACATCATGTGAAACAACAGAACCTGGCATTCCTGAAAACAATTGTCTTGGTAAGGGCAGCCGTAATAATGACAGATACCTATCTGATACCTGAAAACGTTCTTTATAGTGTTTTAAAGGGTGTGAGGAGAGGAAAGTTTCAGAACACCTCAGTATCGGTCAGCAACAGAGGAGACCACACAGAAGGAATGCATCATCTGCTGGGCAGAGGTACAAATTCCTCAGCGAGTATACAGATGAAGCCAACATGAACTGACAGGGCACTCACAGGGTAAAGCACCATTTAACATCAGTATTCTTTGTACCTAAGCAGGAGACCACAAGAAATGGAAGTTTTTCCAATGGTAGCTTTCTTTACCTCCTCAGCTGGAGTGAGAATAAAATGTATTTTGTGCTCTGCAGTGAGAACCCGTGACCGTTTTCATCGTTAGATTCCAAACTAAACACCACTCAATTAATGTAAAGTCTGAAAAGAACCCTAAAACTAAAATTCTACAGTGCAGATAATCTGAGGCCAGGTTTCTAGTAGGTGAGGTTTATTGTCTAGTAAGCTGAAGCTATACAGAAGATAGTGAACACAAATGCTTGGATTTAAAGTGAAAAAGAAGGGAATATGCCATTTCCCTGCTATACAGGTTCTGTGCGGCTGTGTTGGCTGTGATTCATCCTCAGGACTCGCTGCATTCACTGCTCTGTGCTTTATACATTGCTGTATTCTCTTTTCTAGGGAGGAAGTAGAAACAGGTGGTTTCAGTTACTTTTGTGGGTTATGTTTGATGAATTTCTATATTCTGCAAGAATCTAATTGTCTTCTGGATGCTTTCCTTTCTGTTTCTTTTTTTTTTTTAAATGAACACTTGGCAAATACTGGGTGACATGAACACAGACAGCATTTTTCCAGTTACAGTTTAATTACTCTGAAGTCTAAGAGAACTAAGAATCTCTTTTTCTCCTGTATTTCACCGAGTTCTTGTCTCACTAAGCAGGCATCTCAGACCATAGTTTTGCCTAGCTGTAAGTACAGGAAAGGAGTGAAGAAGAAAGTAATTTCCTGTTCTGATTGGGTATAAGCAATGAGTCTCTAGAATTTCACAGGGAGTTTTTATTACTTAAACTATTCCTAACCCTACCCTATAAAACAGCTCTGTAACACAGAGGTCTGTTTCTGACTGAAGACGCTCACGCAGGCAGTGGGTAGTGGCCATCTATGAGGTTTGACTGACACACTTAGCAACCGGGGCCTCATGAGGAAAGGTTCGGCTTGCCCTGAGTTAAGGAGCAGGCAGCCTTTCCACGGTGCGGAGCATATGGGAAATAGCGATGTACTTTCCTGTTTCCGTCACCTTCAGCCCAATGAGAGGCCAAAGTGACTCCTACAGGAGTTTATAACAGCACATAGGTTACTTCGAACTTAGCAGGCGGAGACCTGCTCCTAAGAGCTATGTTTCTAATTAGGGAACAAATACTGCTACGCTGTATTAAATCCACTTTGCCGGCTTCTACGCCAACGGAATCCCTGGCTGCCCTGACGGGTAAATCAACACCCACTTAGCCTGAAGATAAAAGTAACCCAGACCATGGGAACTGCCCAGAGCTTCTGAATCTGAAGGTTTTGCTTTTGAATGAGGTTGTCGAACATCCAGGTTTCTCAAACTTGGGGTCCCCCGTGCTCCTGCTCTGAAGGGAGCCCGCAGCCGGCGTGCAGGTGGGTCAGTGCCAGACGTGGGTGCTGACCCAGAGTTAGCACATCTACACCGGGGAGTCCCCTTGCACATTATGCCCGGCATCTCTTGACTGTTTTCCACGGCCCTGGCAGTAAGGCTAGCTCCGCACGGACAGCACATAGCACAGTGCAGCCTAGATACTGTAGAGTAAACTATATATGACATCAACACTTGAGAAGATTTTCTGGAGAGACTTGATAGAGGAGTAGAGAATTCCGAAGTAGCCCTAAAAGCTACCACTGCTGGACATCACAAATTTCATATACAGAAAGCTGGACACATAGAAAATTCCTGATTTATTTTGGAAGACTTGGAAGATACGAAGCAGGTGTTATCACCAATACCAAATAATTTAATTGCAAAATACAGGTCTAGTCCTCATTGGTACCTGAGGCGTCTGATGATTTAGCATAGACTGCCCCCGTAATTACATTTTTTGTTGGTTTTGGATAAGCTATAAAATTGGTACAGAAAGCAGACTTTCACAGACAATTATTACCAATGATAATTGAATAGCAAATTATTTCATTAATAATAATGGAAAATTAGGTTCAGAAATATAATTTACTGAATTGGTAGACATACTCAACCAGCATAACAATAGAATCTTACATTGAAAATACACTTCTTGCATGAGAAGCCTCACCCTAGAGAACTAGCATGCTATTTATTACTAACATAGCGTAGCACTAGATGACTATACAACTGATGGGATTTGGGATTAATTATCATTGCTGTGTCCCATTACACTTCTGCAGAGAGAAATTCTGACCAATGTGATAAACCAGACTTTATAAAATATGCCTATCTGTTGACTGAGGGGTGTTCAGTCTGCCAGAAGAAATATTTCCAATAAAAAAAGAACACATTTTTCCTGTTCTTTTCCATGGTGAAACTGCAATGCAGATCTCCCTTGAAAAATATGTGCTGATTCTGAAGTCTTAGTGCTTCTGCATCCAAGCCTCATTCGTACCCTTAGTCTGTGATAACCTGCATTCAAAGTGGTGCAGTACTCCACAGCCAGCCTTGATTTCCATCATTGCATACCCATTACAATGACATTTCTGCTAATTCAAGCCAAATTAAGCCTTCTTGCCAGACAAATTTCTAAAATGGGAGGGACTGATTTTGTTTGCTGAGTGCTACTTTGTTTTCTCAGCTTCATCAGGGATATAATAGTCTGACTTTGCATTAAGCTACTGACACATCTAAAACAAGAAATCATCATCAAGACAGCAGCATTTTATTCACTGATGGGTAATAGCCTTTGTGTTCAAAAATATTATCTATATTTTACTTGGACAACAGTTTCATAAATATTTTTGTCTGCAATTTTACTCAGCAGACTACCAGGCTTTGGTTAAGGTGTGTAAACACGCTGCCAGCCCCACTCAGTACTGCTTAACCCGTGTAGAGAAAGTCTACAGTCATATTAAACAACTCGTCATATCTCTGTGAAGCACCTAACGTGGACTGGCACTGTACCAAGAGATCTTCAGCCACCCCAGCCCAGCGCTTTGGGAGAAGAGTGTTTTTCAGAGGCATCCAGCATCTGCGGGTCCAGAGATGCAGTTACCAATATCATGTAAATTCCTGCCGCCAGTCACACTCGGTCCTTATTTGCAAGAACTTCCTATGTGAGGGTTTGGCTTATGAAGGTAATTTGCTTTTTCTTACACGTAAGCAAGAAAAACCATTGCTATTCAGAAGCTGATATTTATTGCTTTGTTTAACCCCTGTTCGTGCAGGAGTTTGAGATTTTTCTTTGTGAGAGGACCAGACTAAATAAAGTTTTCCCTGTTAACTCTATTCTCTAATACTCTAAATTGAGTACTCAGATAAAATCTATTTCTCTTCTTTCTGTTTTGAGCTTTTGTTCCTTTCGAAAGCTCATTCACTCCAATACGGAGGAGTCCCCAGTGACTAGGGTATTTTCCTTGCAACAGACCTCTTTAAAACATTGGCAGAAAGGTTTCTGATTTTTTCATTCATTTTCAGTGCTCTGACGTCTCAGTCATGGTCCAGGTAAAAGCTGTGGGCAAATCCCCCGCTGATCACAGCAACGGTCACACCTTCCTTGCAATGATACCCCAAAATGACAGGGTTAGCTGCACAATTCAGGCTGGTTACGTGCTGACTGGTGCCATCCCTTCTGCGGTGTTGAATCCCTGAGGATCATCCGGGATTTTACTGGCGAGGAAAAGCAGCTGACATGTCTCTTTGGATGCCAACAGAAGTGAGGTAAGCCGAGACTGAGAGCTGAAAAAATGTAAGCAGCGAGCAAAGGCCTTTGGACAGCTGTGGTCTGAGGAAGGAGAGAGACTGCAGATAAAAGCAAGGAGGGAGTGGGGAGGAATGCGGCAGGTGGGGAAGGGAGGGGCAGAGGAAGCCAAGGAATTAGCCAGAAAAAATGATCCTCAACATCGCTTAATCAGTATCACCAGTCATCTCCAAAATCCGTTTGGTGTTGGAAAGCATTCTTCAACTTCTCTCCTGCCTGCTTGCATGCACAACTCTACGAATTAGTTAAATGTTTGTACATAGCTTTGAAGCTGGAGAAGGCCATCCAAGTTAAATAACTTAAGTGGCATTTGCAGCTGGAAAAGAATAAAAATTCTTTTTCTCTGGTTTCAGTGATTTCCACTACAGTAGAGATTCTGAAAATTAGTTTTCTACTCTAAACAGGAATCCCTGTATCTAAGAGCTTTTATCCTGGAAAACATGTTGTGACTCCTGCTAGCAGAAACATGTATTCTATAAAATCATTCATCATTTGTCACCAGGAGATACATCACTTGCTATGAAAGAATGAGAGGTTAAGGAAGTTTCATGAAGTTTAGTATTTCTTGACACATGTCCTCAAAAGAAAAGTTGGTCTTGCTATGAAGAAATAATATTATGTCATGCTGTTAATGCCACCTCCTAAGAAGCTTTGGTTTTATTAGAATTGGTACTTTTTAGGGAAAAAAAGGAAAAATTCAGAAGTTTCCATTTGGAAAAGAGAAGTATTTGGGACAGTATATATTTGTCATGTTGCATTTTTTCATTTTCTCTGTACATCTATTTTATTATTGCTGTGGGAATGCAGCAAAGTGCTGATTCCCTGAACAAGAGGCTGTGTAAATTCCAGTTATGACCATACGACCAAACCTTATATAATCAAAAGCAACTTTTTCTCTCTGCCTGTATTTTGCTTGAGTTCTTGCCAAAAATGCAGCTGCCTGTCCTTACAAAAACTACATCAATTCTCAGTTTTGTTTGAACTGGTATGAGATATGCCCCACAGTCCAAAGCCCGCAGTTACTTCATCATTTTGGACACTTCTCACTGGGGTATTTGAGTGCTTCTCCCAGTTCTGTGGTGATATGAATTTCACAGAAGCACTAGAAAGCACAAAATCACTTGGATCCCTGTGTTCACCAGAGGTGTTCAGTTTGCACCAGCTGCCACAGTGTTTACCCAAAGCCCAGGCTGCCACGGGCCTGTCAGGTTCTCCAGAGCCAGCATGAGGATGCTCTGAATAACAGTGACTATGGGTGGCCACTAAGCCCACTAAGTTTCCTCATTAAGGTCAAAGCTTTCCATTCCTGAGCCTGGCCTCCAAATTCAGTGGGAGGCACTGGAGTCATTTCACCCTCTGTATTAAGAGAGATGCCTTCCTACCTCACGCTGGGGTAACACTCCCCATGCCAGCCTGTCAAGTACAGGCCTGCCCAAAGAATAAAGCTCAATGAAGCAAATGATCCAAAAATCACACGGGTGATTTACAGCAAGGCTAGACCTAGAACTCAGAAATCTCATCCCTGCCTGCACTCCACCAGACTGTCCTTTCCCATGGGCTTATTTATGGACATCCTATCTGAACCTCCTGCGCTTTCAAAAAGGTGTCCCTGGAAAAACTTCGAGCAATCTTGGATGTTATCTTGCAGCATGCAACTGACTGATGCCTCGGTGTGCCACTGTGTCGCGGGATGGAAGTATCAGACACAGTTATGATTTAGCAGCAATTTGGTTTATTTGTGATTTGAGGCAGATCAAGAGATTGAGTTCTAGCAGCACTTAATCATTAACTGAATTAAAGGTTTGAAAAGTGATTTAACTAAATAAACCAACAAATCAACAGCGACTTAATTACAGATTCGAAGATGACAAGATTCACACTAACTTACTATAAGGTATCCCAAACCAGTAGAGATATATATATATGAGAGTAACACACAGATTTCAGATTAATATATATACACATATAAACAAAGCATATGAGCGCACGCGCACACACACACACTTACACAAACATGCACACGCCGCAGTTTATAACTGCTGAGATCGAAGATCTTTTAATATCGCACGACTTACTGAGTCGGTGTGTACCCCTTTTAACTCCTACATGTGCACAGAAAATGGAAGAACATCCACATCCATAAAGCTAAAGCACACAAACATATACATGGAGAGGTGGATGGAAAGAGAGACTAGTCTATAGTTAAAATTCCCCTTTTGAGTTAGAGTAAATACTCACAATATATCGGCATTCCTCAACGGGCGATTGTTGAGGCTCGAGAGAGAGAGAGTGTCTTGCCCTGGTCTTGTTGTCCTCGCGAAGTTTTACCTGACAGGGGAGATACAGGCCACAGCCCGCTGCGATCCAGAAGAGCTCAAAGGGTCTTCATTAGAATCACTACTTATAGGGTCTGAGATAATTGACTTCCGTCAGGTAATTTTCCACTCCAGGCCAGCGTGGACAATGGAATAGTCCAGTACTTTCCGCTGGTTGTACAAGCCCAGAACTCGTTAGGACTTGTGGTCCTGGTAACCCCCCTCACTGTGGCCACAATCCATATGTTGTCAGGAGTGATCTATTAAAGTTATTATGTTCAAATGATAGGAGCCATGGGAACCAGATACACCAAAGGATTGCCTTAGTATTCTAGTTTGTTGCTCTCCACCATTTCTCCCTTTAATGTTAGACCATTCTGTATTGTTCTGGTCATGGTGTTATTATGTGGCACAGGTAGAGAGGGAATCACGCCAAGTATCGAGAGGCCTGAGAGTGGCAGGGGGGTTGCACCACCACACACGGTTACACACATCTTAATTCATCAGTCCGTCTGTCCTTGCTGACAGGTGTAAGTCAAAAAGCATTGGAGACGTGTTCCATGCCTCTTCCTGTGGAAGAACCAAAGCAAAATGTCAGTGTGCCATTGAAATGACTTCTGTGGCAAGGGCCTGCTTGTTCCATTTCACTGGCAGCATCTTCACTGTATATTCAGGATTATCCTAGTTTTCAGAAGATTCTATGTTTTGCTCTACATGTCATCCCATCTATTTTTTCCGATAGTCCCATTGGTTTTAAAAAAATAGTTGTTGAGGTAAAGCTCACCTAACTTTTGGATGCTTATGTTTACTGCTTATTTATAGAGGACAACAGCATTAGAAGAAGTGATATTTGCAATGACCAAGCTCAGCAGTGACCGTTTCCCACAAGTGCTTATTTTTATAAATCCCCATCATCTCCTCCTTCAACCTGCTACCAGGAATTGTAAGGTTTTTAAGGCTTTCCTGGGTCCTTCAATACAACTGCCAATCTTAGTTTGCAGAATTACAATTTTTTTCCTCTTTCTTTATATTTGTAAACACAAGGACTCGGAATAAAAAGTATAGCACGTCCACCAGCAAACGCAGAAGGCCATGATCCTGTGATAAAATTCCTCTCTACCCTAGAGAATAGTGAAACTTTGTCACAGCATGAGTATTTCCTGGAACCATTTTTAAGTTCAGAAATAAACAAATTTCCCATGGAAGTTTATTCAACTGCTATTCAAAGAACATTAACTCATATAGTTGCTTCTTTCCAGTACTGTGCTTCTAACTCATGTAAACACTGTGTTCTTACTTCACATTGTGGGAAGCCCAAATATTATTACAATAAAGAATGCAAGCCAATAGGGAGCCTGTACTACCACTGGTGATGACTTCCCTGGTAAATATCATACTATTTTCAGAGTAATAGCAGATAACTCTTCAGAAGTACTACACATTCCTGTTTATAGAATACTACGCAAACTGGCAGGTTTTTAAATTGCTGTTAACAGACACATAAACTCACAGGCTTTGGAACACATGTTCTGATATAGCTAAATTCAGCAACCATGGATGTTTCCCGTGGAAGTGCGAGATGTAGAACAGGGGTCAGCAACTTTTCAAGTGGAGTGTGCCAGCCTACTTTTTTTCCCAAACAAAACTAAGCGCACTGGAAGGAGCTCAGTGGGAGCTAGGAAATATAGCCTCTGAAAGGGGTGATCCAGCCGATCGTTTCTCCTCTTTGTGAGGCAGAGACATCTGAGCCCTGAACTCAGAAAGAGTTAGGAGAGTCACCAAATGTCTTGTCAGGACTCAGTAGCCCCTGCTTTTTATACCCAAGTGACATTCAGGATCTACCTCTCCTCCACCTTTGGCAGTTATGCTGTATGTTGTTGATCCTTGCCATAGATTGAAGTATTTCAGCCATCGTGCAGATACCTTTCTCTTTAACATTGCCATATATTGCTTGAACCCTCCAGGCCAGTGCTGAATCCTCTCACGTGTATTAAATTTTAATTGTACCAGTCACACTGAAGACAGTAAGATTATTCACAACCTCAAACTGAAGCATATGTGTTATCATTTGTAGAGCATCACGCTGATGTACTTCATTCAGCACATTGGTTAAACCTCTGCGTAAATCACAGAATCATAGAACTGTTTAGGTTGGAAAAGACGTTTAAGATCATTGAGTACAACTTGAGGTCATTTCCTCTTGTCCTATTGCTTGTTACCTGGGAGAAGAGACCGACCCCCATCTCACTACAACCTCCTTTCAGGTAGTTGTACAGAGCGGTAAGGTCTCCCTTTTCTCCAGGCAAAACAACCCCAGTTCCCTCAGCTGCTCCTCATAAGACTTGTGCTCTAGACCCTTATGGGAAAAGGACTATGTACATGTCTGGCTTCGAGTACTTTCTACTTAAGCTTTACACACTTTCCTGAATAAGGATGTACATATGTATATTTGCATGGATTTACTTGCTTCAGAAGAGTGCCCAAACAAGGTGAAATAAAAACACATACACATGTATACATATAAAATACATGTGCAAGGATTTTACATTTGAAGCAATGTGTATTCCTTGCACCAGATTGAAATGAAATTTCTAATTATATTTGGCATTTCTGTCATACAGTTGGAATGGTCTTGATGGTAATGACCAAGAAGAGTTAAAAAAATTAATATCACATATTTAAAGTGATGATAGCTGGAAAAATAAAAGAGCTGTAAGGATCAGAAGACTGACCTCACCTTTCCTCAGGAAAAAGAATGGTAATTGTCTGGTCTATACATATTCCAGCACCTAATTCACCCCTTGCTAATCTCTTACTTTTTCTAACTATCAGACCATAAAGAATGAAGTAAAAGGGGAAGTAGACTAGACTGTGCCTTCACAAAACCATGCATTTTTACTGCCCCTGTACATTTCCACAAGGTTTTGGGAAGAAAAAGGTAGAATTTAATTGGCTGTAGCGTCAAGTCCAGGGTCTTGTACAAAACACTGCTATATTGCGCCTAATGAGCCATCAGCTTTCATTAAAACTCATCTGGTTCAGGTGGTAGCAGGTTGCAAATTGATCATAAAAGTGGTTCCATTAGTCTCAGTGCTTTGATGATCCTGGGAGCTCCAGATGTTGCAGCAAGAATCCTGAAGAGGTTCCAGGTGTTTCTGGCTACCTCATTGCTCTGCTTCTAATCCACAGAAAACATACAGCTGTAGGTAATAGGGACAACTGGTGATACAGCTGACTGGCAGAGGGAAAGACTGAAAACCAGTGAGGGAGCAACAGTCATGCTTTAAATAAACTATATTTGTACAGATGAGTAATGACATGAATATATATGGTTTTTAGCGAAAGATTATGAGCCTTTAAAAATAAAGATGCTACTCATAATGAGGTCTACATCATCCTGTCAAGTATAGTGAACTGTGCGTTTGTACATTGTACTTTGACTATCACATCACACAAGAGATACGTAAGCAATGTAAAAAAGACTATTTTTCTTCCTGAAGTATTATTTTTCAAAGAAAAGATAAAACTCCATTCCTCCGTTATTTGCTGAATAGGTTAGAAATCCATAATCTAACTTTGTAGTTTTGCTTGTAGTAACTTTATGTATAAATCTGTAATCTACAAGCCTACAAATTTTTAGGCTTTATACATGTAATTCATTCTATTAAAGGCAGTGGAACTATTGATTAGAATGAAAATTAAGTGTAAATACAAGAATTCCCAGAAAATGGGAATCTATCCAAGTTGGAGGAATGGACTGACAGGAGCCTTAAGAAACTCAACATGGACAAACCCAAATTGTTGCACTCTGGAAGAAAGAGCCCCTTGCGGTGATACAGGTTGGGGGCTGACAGGTGGAGAGCAGCTCTGTGGAAAAGGCCCTGGGTGTCCTGGTGGGCAGCAAGGTAAGCGTGAGCCAGCAGCACCCCGGCAGCAGAGAGGGCCACCAGCCTCCTGGGCTGCATTAGCAGGAGCAGAGCCAGTAGATCAAGGATTCACAGCAGCACACGACAGGAGACAACAGGCATAAGTTGGAACAAGACAGGTTCAGCCTGAATATAGAGGAAAACATTTTGACTGTGAGGACAGTTGCCAAAAGAGGTCATGTGGTCTTCATCCTTAGAGGTTTTCAACAGCTGGTAAGGCAGCTACTCCAACCTCACGGCTGACCCTGTTCAGCAGATCGTCCGACAAGAGACATCCTGAAGTCTCCTCTAACCTGAATTTTCCCATTTCTAACATCATGTTATTTTATAGGACTGAGAAGATCTCAGTTGTTTGTGCCTTGGAAAGAAAGCAGTGTAGAAGATTTCTTCAAAGAAGTATATGACCTATTATCAGTTTTACTCAAGCGCAATCAGGCCCATATAATTAAACAGATTACATTTCTTGGCGCCCCCCCCCCGCCCCCCCTTCAGTACCGTAACTGTGTTTGAGATAGTGGCCCCTCGAAGCAGCCAATGTAACTTCTTGGAAGCTTAAGAGTACCCTCTGCTGGCTCAACACGAAAATTGTGAAAATCTGCAGCACCATCTACTGAAACGGCATCGCAGAGACATACTCCTTTCCTGCCCTAGCACAGCTGTGCCTCTCTGCATGGGGCAAACAGCTGTGCACTAACATTCATCATCTACAAAGGGAACGCCTGAAGCAACATCGCACTACGCCTGCTACAGAGCTCTCTTTCCCAAACAACAGGAATTCCAGAGCTGTCGTCCCATTAGGATGCCTGTCTTGTCAAATAGCCCATCAAACGCCATCTGCCTGAAGAGCTTTAACATAAAATAAAACTTATTTTGGGGACACTCTGTTTGTTTTGAACATGAACAGCGTGCAATGAATTGATAACAGAATTATGTCCTAAAAGACGGAACAGCTTGTGTCTTAATGACTCATCTTTCTCCCTCGTGAGCTCATGGGAAGAGATTATCCACCTTCTACAGCTCACACTGCAATCAAATTTCTTGTTGCAAAGTTGACATCAGGTGGGAAGATTTTATTTTAATCACTACATGTATTATAATGTGCAATGAAAAAAATACAAAGTTATGAAGTACTTCAATGGAAAGGTGTTTATCTGTCTATACTATGGCACACAGGTCTATATATACCTACCTATGAAAGTATTTCTTTATAAACATAAGCATTTAGACATATAGATGAGTAAATGTAAACATGCAGTTGAAACAATCCTTTATTTCCTAACCTGATTACTAAGGAGAAGCTGCTGCTTCAGTCCATGCTCTTGGACAAAATTAAAGAGCTCCAAGAGACCGCCATTGATGGTGGATACCATGGCACCCCTTTCTGGTGGCTGCTTCACACACCTGATGACTTCTCACATTCCCTCTTCTCCATTCCCAGTGATGTGCAATCTTGCTATTTGCCAGTGCGGAGCAGCCACAGCTAACCTTGCTGTTATTTGATAAATAAATGAAACAATAACTTTCTTACAGTACGTTACAAAGTCACTGAGGGGACACACTCACACAGCAAAAATTTTGAATTTCCCGAGAGGAAGTTAAAATTGATCTCAGGATTGAAACGACATGTTTGACTGCTGCCAAGAGTTATGGTTATCCATTTCCTTTACATAACTGCATTTCATATGAAAATGTCAGCTGTTGCTCTGCTTTTCTAAATGGTAGTTTCTGGCCTTCTTTGCTTCAGTGCTTGAAAATGTGACATTGTCTACTCCAGGAACCAAAAAATTTGAAAGCAAACTAAAAACCTGTAAGTTAGTTAAATGTCAAAGATGAGTCTCAGTTCCCTGAACATGTTCCTCTTCTGCCTTTTGCAAGGCAAAGATCTTATATGGGACCATCTTTTGTGTCTGTGCCTTACCTCAAACAAATGAGGCCATCCATGATCACAGTTGCATGTGGGAGAGTTCTTATTTATTGTGCTAGTCATTAAAAAGAATTACTGTCAAATGAGCACCTGACAACATGTTCTCATAGACAAAATAACAGAGAATGGTGGAAAAGACATTACATTTTGTAATTAGATACCACATTTCCAAATGGCACAGAGAGAGTAATTCCACACTGGCAAGGGAAGATGACCCACAAGGTCTCTCCTGTTAGAATACTGAATAATTTATTCACACATCCCTTTTTTGGGCAGCCTTTTTTACCCAGAAAAAAAAACAAAACAAAGCAAAACAAAACCCGCAATATGTAGGCCACCTTATTTTTTGGTTTTAAAGTGCCTCCTTCCACCTCCTTTATTAAAACAAAAAAAGGCCAAACTTTCTTTAAACTAAGAAATATTAAAAAAAATGTAATTTTTTTTAAAATTAGAAATAACTTCTTACAGGTAAACAGAATGGGCAAGAATAACAGGATCCAGGCTAGATTCCTAGAAGACAGTGAAAAAATTAATGTGAAGCAGAACTGATTTAATTTAAGGTGCCTTTTCTTTTTCCCCTCAAGGAAGGCAAATATGCTTAGTCCAGGTATGGTATCTCTCAAAAACAGGACAGAAACTTTGAAGTTATTGTATACATAATCTACCAAATGATAGATTATACTACATGGACATCACAGATCACCAAATTATCCGTGATTTCTCAAACGTGCTTAGAAATACCAACACAGCAGCCCCAAGATGTATTTAAAGATGATTGTCCCAACATTAACAAGCTTAACT
>VFFE01009028.1:1152755-1167719 GCA_008921705.1 Burhinus oedicnemus | reverse complement strand
GTTGTTTGTTTTTTGTGTTATGGGGTGGTTTTTTTTCCCCTCTCATATACATTCCAGCACAACTGAGTGCTGGAGTTCAGAACTGAACTGAAATACAGTGCTTATAAGGTTCTAGGGTTTTGCGGGGATTTTTTGTTTGTCTGTGGGTTTTGTTTGTTGTTTTTTTTCACTGCCCAAGTGAAAAATAGACATGACAACACAGCCAAGGTGTTAACATCTTAAAAAAATTTTAAGGCACATTCCAACAAAATAAACTTTTATTGAATGCAGTATTATGCATTCTATTTTGTTTAAGGGAACAGTGCTTCCCCCCCAAAGAGATTCCCTTTGACAATTTCTAAAAGCTGTATTTCAGTTACAGAAATATTTACATGTCAAGAAACACCAAACTTCAGTCTAAATTTTTCTTGAATTACGAAGTGCAACTAAGTCCTTCCAAATGATGATAGTTTTCAGTAGGCACTAGAATGAGAAACCTGCAAAGTGTTTACAATTGCTGGGTACAATGTTATGTTAATTCAAATTTTATACTTACCCATCTAGAGTGTTGTTCTTAAAGAATTATATAAAAAGTGGCATTTAAGAATAAAGAAATGCAGCTTAAAGAGCAGTTTATCACCATTTAAAAAAAAAATCTTAATGGCAACCTGCATATTTAATACCATTTCCACAGTATGTCAGCTACAGGGGCTTAGTCCAATAATTTAAAACTTTAGATAGGAATGTCTTTTGGTTCTGAATGCATATCATAAGTCATCATGTCCAGTAGGTGAAGGCTCAGTTGTTTCACTCTCTACTTCCTCTCCTGTGAAATTAAGTATCATAATTAGAATACAAATGTATTATGAATTATACCATATAATTATACCATGTAATTTTTTACATCAGGAATTTTTTAAAGAGAAATCCAAATAAACATATTTATCAAGACCAGAGAAGCAATAAAGCCATATAGAAGAGCTGCTTGCACCATTCTCCTAGTCTAATCTTATAAATTATTTTTTTTTTCTAGATGCAAACAAAACATTTCAAATAAATTGGTATGATACTGTTAGTGGAAGATAAAAGCAGCACAGCTATTTCTGTTCTAAGGTTTTGTTTTCAGCTATTCACAGTGAACTTTCTCCTTTGCACAAGAATTCTCAGAACAAATTCTGATATTTGAGAACAAAAAGCAAGTATTAATTGGAATTATTTTCTATAGTGCAAACTGCTCAGTTCAGATGTTAAAACAGCCTTCAAAAAAGCAGAGCAATTTTATTATATTGGTAAAAGCATTAATCTAAGAAAAAAAGCTAAGCCAATTTGTCAACTTCTCATTTTGCTTTTATTCTCATAAAATGTCAGACCACATTAAAAAAACCCAGTAACTGATATCCTGAGTATCTGCACAGGAAAAGTACGTAACTGATTTTAAAGGACTAACAACAGTGAATACTGAGAGTATAAGGTCTGAACTGAATGGCCTTGAGCAGCAGTACTACATAGAGCTTTATAATTTATTAGTACAAGACAAAAAAGCAGTCCTGGGGGAGGGATAACAAAAAAACCCCAAACAAGCTAAGAAGTAGAAAATAAAGGTATGAAATTGAGTGTCTCATCTATTCTCCTACACCCTTTATTGCAAAATAATCCTGTCTTTCACTTTGGAATTGTAAAAAAAGCCTAGATGGATTAATGAAACATGATATGAATGTAATTCTGTCCATAATGTGTCGTATATCCTAGAGCAAATTACACTTTAATTTCTTGACTGAAGGTATAGTTTAAGTCAAGCTAAACAGTTCCCTGATACTGAAAGGCAGATGTCTTCTCCACGTTCACCTTCACACCACCTCTGGCACTTGTGTGATCACAAAATAAAAAAATTCAACTCCCTCATCCAGCAAAAAGAATTCTGCTTAGTTTTCTGAGATTTCAGTGAGTTGAAGCAGCTTGCATGCAATCAGATAAATCCTTAAGTCATTAGAATTAATGATAAAGGAAAAAAGCAGGGAGGAGGAAGACCTCCTTTTTATGATAGCATTAATTTGCTAGTTCCCTTTATGTAATGAAGCCAGAGACTTAAGTGAATTACAAACACAACCTTGAGTTAAGGGGGGGTGGGGTGGAAATCAACGCAAGAAGAGGATGTTTGAAAAACCCACTGTCTTTAAGCAAGAAAACATGCATGCCAGAATGTGGCCTATATCACAAACTACTTGACACAGACCACGGCTGCAGGAAGATGAGAAATTATACAGAAGAGTTTACAAATGGCTAGACCCTTAGACAGAAATACACCAAGTTGTCAATATAGTGTATTTTAAAACAGCCACTTGCCTGTTTTTACAGTTTGAACACACATTCCATCCTTATCTTCAAATCCTTCTGAACATATACACTTGTAACTACCTGGCATATTAACACAGTCTTGATTCTCTTTCACACAGACCTTTTCAGGAAGGTTACACTCATCTATATCTAGAGGTAGGATAGAGAAAGAAAGAGTCTACTGCTATTATTTTGTTATAAAACTTGTGCTCAGTCATATAACAAAAATTCAAATATAAAAAACACTGAGGAGCAGAACGCTGCTGCAACAGATTTAACTTCTGTTAAAATAATGTTATGGTTCTTCATGATTTAGATTGTTTCAAATTTATTCAGATAGTACTGGGGTTTTTTTGTGTTTTGCAGTCCCCGATGTGGGGAAATGAATTAAGTAGTGGCACTTGTCTTAACCTGAAGATTTCCCATAGTAATTTTCTATTGATGCCACCAAGGTACAATTAAAGGGAAGGGAGCTTGTAAACACTACATCATCATAGTTAACAGCTACTTAAGATCGTGTGTACCTTCTGCTCTTCCCTACAGAGAAATTCTAATTTCATGTGTTATAAGTCACTATGAATTGAACTTGGACATTAATGGATTAACAGAAAGACTATAGAATCCACACTGCATCCCTGCCTTTCTGTTACAAAATGAATAGAGGTGCACACTTCTGATGAAGTAGTAGATAACTGACAAGAGACTCATATTCGTTTCCTGAACCCACCATAAAATACCTTGTTCCTTTTGCAGGAGTGTTTCACTTTTAAGCCCTACCATGCATACAAACTCAATAATATAAAGGAAATTATGAAGAAAGTCTTTGCTGCCAATACCAGAGTGACTGGGTTCGTTTTGATAGCCTTGAAAACTGAAGCAGACAAATACAAACATACTTAATGGCTCCTCAGTGTGGCTTACCAAGACTGAGCTAACTGGTGTTCTACCATGTACTGCTAAATCCACCAACCTGTACACTTTTCATCTTCCTTCATGTATCCAGATGCGCAGGTCTTACACTTGTCAGAACCTTCCCCTGTGCAACCTACACAGCTGGCATCACATGCTAAGGATAAAATATTTTAAGCATAAAAATTCATATATCTCAGATTTAAAGTACCATGCTTAAAGTCAGTCAGCTTACCCACACAAGAAATCATAGAATCATAGAATAGTTTGTAGGTTAGAAGGGTCTTTAACGATCATCTAGTTCCAACCCCCCTGCCATGGGCAGGGACACCTCCCACTAGACCAGGTTCCTCAAAGCCCCATCCAATCTGGCCTTGAACACTTCCAGGGATGGGGCCTCCACAACTTCCCTGGGCAACCTGTTCCAGTGTCTCATCACCCTCAGAGTAAAGAATTTCTTCCTAATATCTGATCTAAATCTACCCTCTTCCAGTTTAAAACTGTTACCCCTCATCCTATCACCACACTGCCCAATAGAGTCCCCACCATCTTTCTTGTAGGCCCCCTTTATGTACTGGAAGGCTGCTATAAGTTCTCCCCTGAGCCTTCTCTTCTCCAGGCTAAACAACCCCAACTCTCTCAGCCTGTCCTCACAGGGTAGGTGCTCCAGCTCTCTGATCATCTTTGTGCCCCTCCTCTGGACCCGATCTAACAGGTCCATGTCCTTCTTATGCTGTGGGCCCCAGAGCCAAACCCAGTACTCCAGGTGGGGTGTCATGATAGCAGAGTAGAAATAAGCAGATCTCTCTTGCTTTCCTCATACGATAGGTCTAAAGCCTCATCCTCCCCATGCCCAGTAAGGACCAGACCACATTGTACTAAGTGCCTGGTATCACGCTCATTCTAGCATTATTTCTAGCATTAGATTAGGACTCTAGACGATAAAGTACAACAGCAGATTTAAAAGAAACCTTTGCATGAGAAAGATCCATCTGTGTTTAAACAATACTGGTGATCTTTGCAAGGAGAAGCAGTACACTCATCTAAATCTGAAAGATAAAAAGTGACAAGTGACCTAAAATAAGTCATTATTAAATAGCAAGATTAAAACTTAAATGCTATGCTTTGAGACCTTGTTAACAATTGGCCCACAGAAGCTATGAACTTAAACCGACTGCATCAAGTGCAATTGTTATGAGTTTATGATCAGATATGCAATGTTAGACAAAGTAGTAACATGGTAACTTATCTACTGTTATGTTCAGCTCAAACTTACATTAACAAATCAAAACTGATCCTCAGAAGAGGTTTTGTGATGACAATAACAGACGTATCAGAAATTCAAGAGATAAAATTAAATAAAGCTTCCAGAATACCTGCCATCCTTGTCATTTTCAAGTCAGTGTTTTGCATGCATTTATGCTTTTTTATGCAAATAGCATAACAAATAAGCAGAAAGACTGCTCTTCTGGAATACTGTCGACTTCTCTACTCCTATATTACCAAGCTATGGAACTTTTTAAAGTATTAAAAAAAATAATTACATAAATGCACACACATGCACCACTTTTTTTTTTTTTTTCTTTTTTTTTTTTTTAAAACTACAGAAAGCAAACTAGAGAAAGCCAAGTTATGGTTAGGACCAGTCAAGCTGAAAACCAGTTCTACCTGGGAAGTTAAAATATGCTAGTCTTGTGAATTGAAGGAAAGGGCACAACAGTACTCACAACTAAAAAAATTTGGACAGAAAAAGGCTATTTCAGTCCCCTTGCTGTCTATCTCATTCTGTTGCTGCAGACGTCATTCCTACTGATTACTCAATTAATTTAGAATCACAGAATGGTTTAGGTTGGAAGGGATCTTAACGATCATCTAGTTCCAACCTCCCTGCCATGGGCAGGGACACCTCCCACTAGACCAGGATGCTCAAAGCCTCGTCCAGCCTGCCCTTGAACACGTCCAGAGATGGGGCCTCCACAGCTTCCCTGGGCAACCTCTTCCAGTGTCTCACCACCTCATAGTAAAAAATTTCTTCCTGATATCTAATCTAAGTCTACCCTCTTCCAGTTCAAAGCCCCTACCCCTCGTCCTATAATTATACTTGATCAGTTGCAATGATTATTTGGACGAAAACAGCTGTACAGGAGACAATACTGGAGCATCTTAGAAACCCTCTTGGAGCATTCAACAGTTGCCTAAGCAGGTATTGCAGTAGCTGTAATTCAAATCCTAGTTCTCATTACCACTTTTCAAAAGAAGCAGTGTTCACATAACATCTAAGACAGTGTTTCCAGACATTATGTTAAAGGTCTTTAATTGGTCAAATATAACCAGTTAAACAGAATGTGTTATTCTCCCCCTAGTGCAGTCCTGCATATGGGAGTTTTTTTAGTATTTGGGTTTTTCCTTAAGTATTCCATACGTATCTCCTCAGAAACCAAGAGAAATGCTAAGCTAGAAATAGGTAAGAGATTAATGGAAACACTGAGCTTGATGCCTCCTGTATTTCTCCCCAAAAATAGGAAAAGTTAGTACAGCTGGCTTTTCGTGAAATGTTTGAACTCTGTTAGGGCTGAGCATTTATAAACATACAGTAATGTGAAGACAATTGTGCAATTACTACAAAACATGTAGATAAGCTGACAGGAATCTTCCAGTAGTTTACAAAATAGTTTAAATCAAGAGCAGGGCACAGCTTAACATTCAAATAAATATGTCTTAAAAGGAACACCCCACTTGCTGCTACCTGTATTCCACTAAACTAAAAAGATACACAGTGAACAGTTTCATAAAGACAACTATAATCATCTGGCAATCAGTGGGGAGGAAATACTGCTTTCCTGCAATGTGAAACAAGCTAGGAAGAGAGACTATAGAAATCTCAACTGACAGAACGCTTCCATAAAATACTATAAAACTCGATGTGATGTCATCTAATCTCATTAGCCAATGTTGCTGCAAAACCTGTTTGAAGTCTACCTAGCATTACTCACCCACACAAGCTGCTTCTTCATTTTTAATCCAGCCTTCTTTACAGTCTTGGCAGTCCTTGTTACTTGAACCAGTACAAGTTTTACAGGCAGTGTGGCAGGCTGAGATAAGAGAAAACTACAATCTGAGCTGTGTTTGGAGATCCCAAGACAAGTTTGGGCACAGAAATTCTCAAAGAAAACCTTATTTAGGATTCACTGGAAGCTATCATATTTTAGTAACTTGACCCTGCCATTCACAAGATTAAATCTTGACTTTATGGAGATATCATTTACAAAAAAATGCAGCTCCATCCTACAAAAAAACCCCCACCCCCCCCCACCCCCCAAACCCAAAAAAACCCAGGAAGCCAAACCTGGCAATTACAGTCATCTGCACCACTGAAAACAGTACCATGAAATTCTAGTGACTACAAGTGGCAGGTCCAATTTCTGAAATATTTGGGAAGACGAGATCAAGAAGGTAAACTTTGCTATGCTGCTCAGGGTTGGGACAGCACAGACTCAGCACTCCCACCTAACAACTCCTTAGACTACTTCATCTGCAACTAGCTATGAGAGCAATGTGTGAAGTGATACTTCTCTGAAGAGCTTCCAATGAAACATACAAGAAATCCAGTTGTATATGCATAATATAGACATTAAATGCATATATAACATGCAATATATAACATATGCATTTTATATATTGTAACATAAAACAAATCATACAAAAGAATGACTACACAGATGAAAACCCAACATACATAATGTTTAAAAACAATCTTATTAGACCCCCACGGTCAGGATTTGGTTGCTGTAGAATCTCATTCAAGATGTAAAACAGATGAAAATGGGGCCAACTGAGTTTATTCCTACGACCTGATTTTGTTTCAAAATTAAGCTTAGACATACTTAACTGGAATCTATGTGGTCTACAGTACAGATCAACTGTTTCCATGCCCGTTGACTCCAGTTAAGCTTATCTGAGACACGAGGAGAACCTAGCTTTCAAACTAGTCCGCTATGCAGCAACTGCAGCTCAAGATTTTCGTACAGTAATCGGGGGTGGGTGGGGGATGGGGACCCAAAGCTTGCTCTTCCCTCCCGCCTCCTTCATGAGAAAGATGAATTCTGCTTCTTAATTTAAAGCAGAAGAAAAAAAAAATTTAAAAAAAAAAAAATTAAAGTCAAGGGGTATCTGGAAGGATGACTTAACAAATCCTTAGAATGCCACCAAACTGACATGTCATTTATGGTTAAAGCTGAGTGATCAAATTGTAACTATTTTTTGGTTTTAAATTTGTCAGTTTAAATTTCTCCGAGTTTTGTTTACAAAAACCAAAGAGGGAAGACAAAGATCTAAGCATGTGTCAAAAACTTCATTACCTGTACAAACAGAATGTGTCTCATTTCTCAGGGTACTGAAGTAACCATTAGAACAGTCCAAACAAAAATCTCCTGTATACTCCTTGTTACAGCTACATGAGCCATCTCCACCTCGTGTACCGTCACCATCACAGTGGCCATTTCCATGGCAAGGTCTTTCCGATCCACCACGACAAGCTAAAAACGATCAAAAAATATGTTAAAGGAAATAACTTCCTATTTTCAGCCACAAGTACATGAAGTCCATCCCCTCTTCGTAGACAGCAAAATGTAAAAAAAAAAAAAGTCACACTAAACCAGGATATAATTTCAAAAAATCTTTTTTACCTTGCGAGCAACTGAAAGGCTTGCAACAAGGAATGCTCAGTAACGTATTCAAGTATAACAGGAAATCAAAACAATCTTCAGGAATGTTCAGTTATAATTTAATTTTAAGTGAAGACCATGGCTTAGAATTTTATCTATTTTCCTAGCTTCCTAGCTAAAGTTGGTATCTTTATTTATTCTGGATTTCTAAGAATACTCACACTGCAGTTGGAAAAACTTAATAGCAATCATTTAAATCAATATTGGGAATTGGAAGGTTTTTTTAACAATATAAGAGGCCAAAGGTGATCTCTAAACAAGGTGCAAAGTTTTAGAAATTCGTAAATTATACAAACTTTAGGGGCCAAAATACCTCCTTTATCACTTTTGCATCAAAGACCTTATTTTTCATCCAATTTCTCCCACTGCCTTTTTAACAAATCTTCAGTTGTGAGTTTCTTCATTTAATCCCCACCAGCATTTTGGCTGTTTTACTCTTGAAACTAGTCAAGGACTGTTGTCTATATAGCTTCTGAAAGGCCACCTAAACAACAGACTTGATGTCAAAGACTGCCTTTAAGCATGGGTCAGGTGTGGATGTGAGCATCAGATCAGATGGATTCTGCACATGTAAGTACCCTTGATAGCTTTGTACACTACTGTACACGTGGACGACTTTTCCTCAGGCAGCATGCTCACAAAGCAGCTACCTAACTATCAGGCAGCAGGTATATATCGCTCAGCAGTGGTGGTCTCAAAATACCATACTTCATTTTTTTGTCCATGTTATGAAAGACTGAAATATACAGGTAA
Organism: Burhinus oedicnemus; assembly: GCA_008921705.1. Classification (NCBI taxonomy): domain Eukaryota; kingdom Metazoa; phylum Chordata; class Aves; order Charadriiformes; family Burhinidae; genus Burhinus; species Burhinus oedicnemus. Next base: position 1,159,020 of record VFFE01009028.1, on the reverse strand, counting down.
AAAAAAAAACTTATCTGCTACTGTATTTTTCAGGAGAAAAGTTACCAAGGCAGTCTGGTCCGTAAGTTCCAGCAGGGCAGCAAACTTCTATTGTTTCTATGCAAAACCATTTAAACAAATCAGGATACTTCTTCTTTCTGTATATGAAAGACATTCGTTTATCAATAAAAAGAATGAAGATTCTTTAAAAGCCAACTTACACAACTGAACCACACAACACAGTAAAGAAATCTATTGCACGTGACAGATTAGAAACTTTTTTTTTCCTGTTGCGAAGACGATCTTATTTCAGGAACCAATTTCTACAAGTCCTCCAACTTGACATGAATTTATTTTTTAAACTACAATACTGTTAACAGACTCAAGTTTTATAGATTACATTTATGAAAAATGTGAGATAAGAGCAGCCAATAAAATAACTTCAATATAATCTTGATACACTCCCCTTCCTTTTTTTTCCTAAACACCTTATTTTTAGAGAAGGCTTATGTATAGTTTAGACAGTCTTACTTATGTCTTCCTCTTAAAGATAACTGCTGTGTCTACCTCAACTATGTAGACGATAACCCAGAACAGATCTTAACATTTGCTCAAATTTTGCCAACCTGACTTCACAATAGGGTGCCTGTTAAAATTTCTCCTCCTTTTTAGTATGAATCAAGTATTGTTTTACAAGGATTTTTGTTTTTAATATTAAGAAGTTAGTTATGTGCTACTCTAGCATTAGAATATACCTCCAATTAACAATTAAATCCTAGATGTTATTTTGCAAGCAAGCACGAGGACTACTACAGTTCTGAATGACAATTCACAGATCTCAATATCACGCTGATATTGAAATCTCAAAAACTTTAATAAAGGAAAGGTTTAGCAATTCTGTAGTCTGGCAAAAGTCTTCAGCAACTCCCGAGGCATGTATAGCTTCTCTAGTTTCTAAACTATTTCGTCTGACCATATTGACTTCAAGGCTCAGGCCCTGAAAAGTAAATTTACCGAGTACTGCATGTAATGTAACAACTAGTGAAAAGAGATCTAAGGCATCCATGGACAAAGAAACTGTCTTTGGAAACTACCACAGAAACTGAACAACATTTTGATATTGTAGGTTAAAGGACAGGAGGCAAAAGTTAATCAATTGCACTAATCTTTTGGTTTAATTCCCTAGTTCAAGAGCCATTTCTTTCAGTTCTGCAAATTTAAGACAGCTTCAGAGAATGAGCTAGTTTCCTCTGGGTTGCATAGCTCACCTTTCCTTCAATTGGCATGTTAATGTACACACAATCCTGTATAGTTAGGTAAAAGGATAAAGCAATAAAGCAATCATTAAGAGCAAAGCAGGTTATCAAAAACCCTTATGCAGTGATGAAGTGGTATAATGGTAGTTCACCCTATTGAATTCTAGCTGACTGGCAGTGCTGACAATCTAAAGTAAAAAATGCTTAGAAGAAACATGATTTGGAATTAAAAAGAGATCTTAAGGGATTTAAATGCTACAATGCCATCCTTGCACTAATTACATTTTATAGTGGTATATGAAAACCTTAGTTACAACAGAAATCACAGGCTAGCTCAGAAGGTAGGTAGAAAAGTCAGCTGCTACACTACCACCCTCAAGAGATCCAACTTCTAGATTTATTAGTATCAACAATTTTTTGATTGACAGGAGGACAAAATAGCATTTCAGGAAAAAAAAACCAACCAAACAAACAACCAAAAAAACCACAAGAACCAAAGAGTCCCTTGCAGTTTTATGAAAAAAGAAGACAAAAAAAGGGTAATAAACCCCAAAGTTTTCCAATGTTAGTTTGCCTGAACACCCCACTGGTAACTGAGCAGAGACTATATGAGAAGGCAGAGTGGATGTTTTGGTGCAACACTTCCGGAATTGAAAATAAAAAAGAACACAGTACAGTGGCATATGCCATTAAGAGTCAGTGTGAACTCAGCTGTACCCAACAGCAGCTCCTGAAGGATAATGAAGAACTACCCATACTGCTATTGTTCAGGCACAAGATTTAACATTAGTAATTCATCCTCTTAGATACACACAAAGATCTCCACAAAAAAATTTGGTACTTACAGTTTGAACCACCATTTCTCTATATGTTCTTCATGCTCTTCTACCATGTTGTTACATTCAAAATTACTACTGTCACACAGATTCTCTACGATCTCTACAAGACGAATTTCACTAGAAGCAGAGAATGAAAATCATAAGTTTAATTTAAACATTTGACACCACTCAAGATATGACAGAGAAGCTAGACTTGAGCCTAGAATACTTTATCAGTTTATGGTGCATTCTGAATTAGTTCCAAAACAAAGCAAATATCAAAATACAGAACTAATGAACATTACTTCAACCAAAAAATTAGAAGGTTGACCACAAGAGCCACTTTGGCTTGCTTGAATTTATTGTGTTTGCAGATTGTAGGTTTTACAGACTTTTAGCTTCCCAGCAAATTTGGAGTGCAGTCTTTTTCTCTTATGTTCAGCAATAAGTTTCAGGTATTGCTACTACCTGATGCAAGCCCACAAAGCTCACAGTAACTGAAGTTCAGAAATCCCATCCTCACATGTCAATGTTCCAACTAAGATTAAAAAGTGAATTTGAAATTTGGAAGAAAGATCAGATCACTTTGCTCAGTAATCAAACATATATACAAAAGAGTACAGTACAGAGCACCTCTTCTAGTTTTCTGTTTGGCACTGAAATAGTGCCAAACTGCAGGGAGGAGATACTGCTTCAACTGTAAAACAAGTACTGCAGTACTCCACACCTTTTATGACAATCAATTAACTACTGACCATTACTTAAGATCATTATTTCGGGACTTCAGTGGGTAAATACAAAAAAACTACTGTGACCAGTAACAGTATTAACTTTCGTTGTTTTCAGAAACAAGACAAATAAAGGCATTAATAAGGGGTTTCAGTCTTTACTGTAATCTTTCCTTTACAGCGTGATCTACTATATTTTAATCAATAAGAATTTAAGGTTTGGACACGTGAAACTTTAGCTGCAACACTGACTACTGAAGTTCCAGACAAACACTGGTACGGTGAAGTTACTCACACTGGACATGAAACGTAGCTGAATGAGAAGTACTGAGACAGCTTACCTGGACTCATACTTTGACAGCGTCTTCTCTTCCCAAGCAGTGTTTCCACCACCAAAGTTCTTTTTAGCTGTATCTGCTAATCCCTACCAATGAAAAGCACCAAAAGAATGCAAGTCACACAGGTTTTGTTTCCAACAAAAACTAAGGGCAATAGTAAATGCTTATATGAAAAGTGTCGTGCAGGAACTTCAGTAAAGCACTGAAGCTTCTGATCAAATTGTTAAGTGAAACTGTTATTCATAACATGAAGACTAAGAAAGTGTAGGCGATAGCATAACATGACTCAATTTTCATAACACACAAGCAAGGCCTCATCCGATGCAGTTTTGTATATATTTCATTATTTTATTAATATTTTCATTAGTTTAGGGTTTTTTTAAAAACTTGTAAGTCTCTTTTCTCTCTCATCCTTCTCTCCCTGAAGGGAGATGCTCTCCCTCCTCTGAAGGTGACAGAAGTAAAACAGAGCATCTGTCATTTGTTTCAGTGGCCAGTCCAGCCCAAACCACGACAACGTTAACACGTGTATGAAATTTTATACCCTTCTCCTTCAAATTCTCAGGAACTTTAATAACCAGTTGATCATGACCTCTACTTCATTCAGTTTTGACAGTACTTAGCCCAGTCTTCACCATGTTGTAACCTAAATACACAACCCTGTAAAAGGATAATTCATGGCTATCAGCACAACTTCCCCAAGGCACAGCCAGTGCCTATCAAATCATACCCTGCAAAAAGTCTCCGCAGTTCAAGCGACCTACCAGGCCTACAACACTGAATATACATACAGAGAGTGTTAACTAGGTGTCACGAGCCGAAGCAGCCCCTTGCCGTCTACATTGAAGTTACTGTGCCACATCGCAGGACTACTGCGAGTGGCAACAGACGCAGAATTTTCGGGGACGATGTTTTCCATCAGCACTCCTCATGGAACCGGGCACGCTACAGCCAGCACAGCCAGTCCTTTTAGCACTAAAGCAGCGAAATACCTTTGACAGCAGAGCTAGAGGAGCTCTGTGACCTGCCGACCGAACGACTACCAAACGCCAGCGAGGCCGGGAGCAAACCGCTGCCGTGTGTCAGCCCGACTAGAGGCGGCCGGTAGCGCCGCGCCGCACCGGTGGGAGCGCTCCCGGGGTTTGGCCGAGGGCCTTCAGGCACCGCGGGGCGGGGAGCCGGCCAGCCGCGGAGCCGCACCGCGCCGGGCGACGTCGCCGGCTGCTTGGCGGGCCCGGCACCCCTCCGCACCCGCTGTCGCTGACCGCGGGCTGCCCCTCGGAGCCGCAAGCGTCGACCGGCCTGCGCCGCTGCCACCACGCCTCGGGCTGCCCGGCGGGATCCCGCGGCCGGCTCCTCGGCGGGGAGGCCCCCGCCTGCTGCCCCCTACCCCACAGCGAGGCCTGCCGCCGCCCCTCAGCCCACCTGGTTGAACCTGTCCACGATACCCCGGCAGGTGGAGCACGCCAGGCGCCGCCGCTCGCCAGCGCCCAAGGCGGGCGGCAGCAACATCAACAGGGCAGCGCAGAGCGCCACGGCCAACGGCAGCCGGCCCGGAGGAGGCGCGGGGCCGGGCCCCATGGCGAGGGCGCGGGGAGCCGCGGCGAGAGGGAGCGGGGCCGTCCCAGCCGCCGCACCGAGCCCGCCTCAGCGACGGCAGCGCCAGCCGCGCGCAACGCGCTCGCTCCGCCCCGGCCCCCGTAGCAACCGGCCCGCGAGCTCCATTCAGATTTCCGCGTCAGCCCCACGCACGCTCCGGCCGCAGGCGCTCGTTGGCAGAGGCAGGGGAAGCGAAGGAACGTGGTCCAATCAGCGCTCGCCACGCTCCGGACCAATGGGAGCCCCCCGCGTGCACAGAGCGGGGGGTGTGGTAGGGAGGTGTCGAGGCAGGCAATGCCCGCCGGCCTCGCGCGCTGCCGCCGCCATCATGAGAGCGGGCAGGAACGAGCTCCATAGGGGCTTCAGATTTCGCCGCCATTTGTATTTGGCAGCCGCCTCGGAGCCCTTTTGCTGCCGGGGGCGTTCTCTGCCCTCACCTAATATGGCTGGCCGGAGAGGTGGTCACGTGGGCAGGGGGCTGTCCCTGTCTCTCCTCCCCCCCCCGCCGGTGCCCTCTGCGGGGCGGCCACGTGGGCGCCGGGCGGTGAGTGCGGGCCGGGCTGGGCCAGGGGAGCTGCGCCCGGGCTGGTCAGCGGGCGGGGCGGGAGGTAACGGTCGCGTTGAAGAGGAGCGGGGAGGCTGCCAATGAGCCCGTTCGTTCGGCTGCAGCCGGGCCGGAGGGCGTCCCCGGGAGCCCCGTCCCCTGCGGGGCGCTGACCGGCGGCCCCCTTTCCCCCTTCGACCGCGGCCGGTGGCTGCGGCGTGGCGGGAGGGAGCGGGGCGGGGTCGGGCAGCCGCCTCCCGAGGGTTTGCCTCTGCCGCCGGTGGCTTCAGAGGCGGCGGGTGACGCTGCGGTCTCCTCCCGAAACACCCCCGGGCCGCGTCGGGGCGGCCTGAAGGGGGAGGAACGTTAAACCGCCCCGCGCGCGCGGCGGTGGCGGCCGTCCGGCGTCCCGGGTGGGTGCCGCGCGGCACGGCCGTTAGCCGGGGCTCGCGGCGGCGGCGGCGAGTGAGGCGAGGAGGCCCCGCCGGCGGGTGGCTGCCCTCCGCCGGGCCGGCCGCCGGAGGGGGACCGGGCACAGGCGGCGGGGGACGCGGGAACAGGGGTACGGGCTGGCAGGGGGCTGTTTTGAGGGTGGTTTTGTTTTTGGGTTTGGTTTTTGTTTTTTGTTTAATCGAGAGCATTCTGTGTGTTTCTTCCCCGGTCCGAAGAGTGACATTTTCTTCGTACCTGCACAGCTGGTGCTGTCCCAGGCTTCATTGACCGCCTCGGCTTTCTCTATTTTATCTTAGTTTGGTTTTTGTTTGTTTTCTTTTTTTTTTAGCTAGTGCCCAAACTCATGAGGAAATGTATGTAAAGATAGCAGCTGTCGTGTTCCTTCTTAGAAGACAAAGCAATCCCAGGAAGTACGACTTCTGAATGACCTCATTCAGAAGTCAGCTTTAGGGCAAAGTTAGAAGAGCTATTAAAGCATGGGAAGAAACCATGAAAACCGAAGATAATACAACATAGGACACTTGTCCTTTGGTCTTTCTGTATGTTTAGG
>VFFE01009028.1:1141546-1152735 GCA_008921705.1 Burhinus oedicnemus | reverse complement strand
CCCCGCCGGCGGGTGGCTGCCCTCCGCCGGGCCGGCCGCCGGAGGGGGACCGGGCACAGGCGGCGGGGGACGCGGGAACAGGGGTACGGGCCGGCAGGGGGCTGTTTTGAGGGTGGTTTTGGTTTTGGGTTTGTTTTTTTTTTTTTTGTTTAATCGAGAGCATTCTGTGTGTTTCTTCCCCGGTCCGAAGAGTGACATTTTCTTCGTACCTGCACAGCTGGTGCTGTCCCAGGCTTCATTGACCGCCTCGGCTTTCTCTATTTTATCTTAGTTTGGTTTTTGTTTGTTTTCTTTTTTTTTTAGCTAGTGCCCAAACTCATGAGGAAATGTATGTAAAGATAGCAACTGTCGTGTTCCTTCTTAGAAGACAAAGCAATCCCAGGAAGTACGAGGTTTAAATCTGACCTCATTCAGAAGTCAGCTTTAGGGCAAAGTTAGAAGAGCTATTAAAGCATGGGAAGAAACCATGAAAACCGAAGATAATACAACATAGGACACTTGTCCTTTGGTCTTTCTGTATGTTTAGGAGCAATGTCTAGTGGAAGATGCCCCTGGCCATGGCAGGGGGGTTGGAACTAGATGATCTGTAAGGTCCCTTCCAACTCTAACCATTCTGTGGTTCTATGACAGGTTTTACCAAATCTAGATCAAGTCAAAGAGGGGGGGGCTTTGTGGTGGGATGCTCTTGGTGTGGTTCCGCTTACATGTTCCCATACAGAGCACACGAGGGAGTGAAATGCAGTCTCTGTAAACAGATTCGACATGCAGTCTGGCTGCCAAACTCTTAACTTATTTATACTGAAGAGTGTCAGAAAAACCTGAGTGAGCCAATGTGGTAGATTTTTCTGGGAAAAAAAAATCTTGGAACTAATGACACCTCCACGTAAGAAGTATAGAAAAAGAATTAATCATTTCTGGTAAAAGGATTTCAACCTTGTTTTCTCACATTAAAAAAATCTATTTTAACCCAGTTTAATCCCAGGAAAGGCAATTTCCTTGTGGTGAAAATCTTCACTTTCCTATAATTCAGTCTTGACGCAGACATTTGGGGGGAGTAAATGTGGCTATGTTGTACACATCTGAGGAAGACTCTTCTAAAGACATCAGAATGTTAATGATGGATAAAACTATTCGTATTTGCTTATAATATATCTCTAACCTTCATTATTAATATATTTTTATTAAGTGAAAATCTGTTTCTATGTTTCAAAATAAAAGTTGTAATTGCAAGTATTTTGCCTTGGTTTAGCAAATTTATGTTAAACATCAAATTCGGTGTCTACCTGTCTTGATAAGTCCCACTCAGCATCAGTTTTCGACAGAGCGCATTATTTTGAGTCTTGACAAGACCACTAAATTTATTAGGCTTTATCTCGGAAACCTAGGTGTTGTTTTCATGCTTTGGTTTTTTATCTTCCAGAGCGTTTCCCCTCAGGGAATTTCAGTATGTATAATGCGTATAATTATCTTCCAAATCTATGAGTATGCTGGCAAGCTTGCTTCCTTCAGGCATACAAAAGGATTGGAGTCAACAAGATTAAAAAAAGCCTTGTGGTGAACTGTGTATGGGATATGTAGCTTCACTGTTACTCTGATGATTTAGGAAGTTGGGGATTGATTAGTCGTGGTGAGCAGCTAAAGAAGCAGGAGCAGGCTGTATTGTAGAGTGGTCAGGGTATAATGAATGCAGTATTTATAGGTGAAGGTAACATCTTTTTATTACACAACTGATACAGTTAAGAAGGAAAAAACAGAGCTTCTTGGCACTTGGGTCCTTTTACAAGGATTAATTGGGTCCTAAAATATGTGAGATGTTAAGAAGCTGCAAATTGGGAGTGAGGAATACCTGTCTTGCTGGTGTTTTACGCGCTGCTTCGAATGACACACAAGCTACTCAAATGCCTGTGTCGCTATATGCAGTGGCAGATTGATGCTTCAGCGTCCATTTTTCTCTCGAGTAAGTTTGGCCAGAAACGTGAGATGCCTGTGTACCTATTGGAAAGATTCAGCGAGAGAGCTTTCTAGACACAAAAATAAATTGCCTGTGCAGAGGCTTAATTCCTTCCAAACACTTCTTGAAGTGCTCCTGATGGCAGTCCCGTACCTCTTTTACTGCTGCTATGGAAGAAGGATTCTGTCATAGCATAACTGACTTTTATCTGTCCTCGTAAAGAAGTAATACTAGGCACAGGTTGAAAAGACTTATTCGTGCTTCCTGGGATGTTGTGTTTGTTTAGGCTTTTAACATCACAAAGCAAGCCAAAAATTGTGAGGAGGACCTACCACAGAACTCTCTTGTCTTTGAGCCCAGGGTTGGAGCTTAAGTTACAGTCTGTAACAGCGGCAATCATGAGAAAAAGGTGCAATCAGTGAGATATATAAGATGATTGCATAAATTGCATACATGCAATTTACAGAAAGTACCCAAATTTCAGGATTTGTTGGTGTTAGCTGTGACAATAAAGAACATTAGCTCACTCTTTATTTATTTTGACTAATGAGCAGGACAAACATCAATTCAGGAAAAGGTAACTCTAGGGGATGGTTGCTAAGTGATCCTAGCAAATCTGCCAACTATCTTACATCTGTTTAATGGACATATTTAGACCAAAACACAGGAGAAAACATCTCTAACCAAAACCCCAGTTGTACCTTAAAGGTACTATTTTTAAAGTTTTGTTTCTGTGAGAACAGAACAAGAATAACAATAACTAAAATCTCCTGTCTTTTCTTAAGTTGTAAACTTACAAAAAGAACATTAGAAGAACATGAAATAGATTACCATGTTTCTGCTGGAAATGGTCATGGAAGATAAGGCGGTGTTTGGGTTTTTTTACTGGTTTATAATCTGAAACCAGAAAAGATGAGCGGTTTACCCATGACAATACCTATGCTTTATTTGCTCTGTCATCACCTGGACACACAATTTTTATCGTCATGATAAAATACACCGTAAATACTACCATAAGGATGGCTCAGGCACGAGGGAGAGATGGCCTTCATTTCTGGGTAGCAGTGTGAAGGATAGGCTTCAGACTTCACGGCATAATGACACGTGGTGTGGGTGCTGAAGGGGATTCATCCTTCACTCGCCAAGTCCAGACCAAGCCGCTGGCAAACTCACAAGATCAAAGTACTCTGTTCTGAGCAATTTCTCATCCTCGTGGTTCCTCTTCCACTAGATTCAGTGTCCTAGGCAAACGAGGGAGTATGTTCATGTGTAAATCCAGTGTGTGATTAAAGTGAGAGTAAGTTAAAAAGCTGTCTCTCCCACAAAATGCAGATCTAATTGAGGTGGCATTCTCAGCAGTGGTGGCAGTATGGAACGCAAATGGAAATACTTAAGTAGGGTTTATGTTGTCTAGTTTTTTTAAGTGAAAACTAGAACCTTTACCTTTACAGGAGGTGGCACAAATCCTGAAATGCTGCCTGAATATGTTTTTGGCTATCCACTTGATTCATTGAATGTATAGGAAAAAAAATTGGATGGATTCTTTGATTTATTGGTCTTTGTTTAAACTTCTACACTACCATAGTACATTCTCCTTGCATTATCAATCTCTCTTTTTCTGCTTGTACACTTCATGCCATGTCATTAATGCATTTTCTTTTAATTTTCTTTTTAATAATACTAGACTTTATGTGAATTTCGAACCCAGAATGGCTCAGAAGAGGAGCTCGAGTGGGCGGTCGTTCCCGTTGCTGCTGCTGCTTATTGTTGTGGCCTTTGTTCATTTAACTGTCTGTCCTTTTACAAAAGTGGAGGAAAGCTTTAACCTTCAAGCTATCCATGATGTGGTGTACCACCAACTGGACTTGGATAAGGTAAATGGGAAAGAAGGTGTTCTTTCTCGGCCACTGTTAAAAATCAGAATGCCCTGCTATATAAGTAAAATAAATGCAACGTGAATATGATTTATCCCAGTTTTCCTTTGTTTCTGATTTGCCTGTCTTACTTGTATTTTCCTTTTTGCAGTATGACCATCATGAATTTCCTGGAGTTGTCCCAAGAACGTTCCTTGGACCAATTTTTATTGCTGCTCTTTCCAGCCCAGCTATATATGTACTTTCTGTGCTAAGAATGTCCAAGTTTTACTCCCAGCTGATAGGTATGAGAACTTTAAATCATCAAAATAGAGATGTTTTTACTACTGGACTAATAGGTGACATTGTTGTAACATTCAGTGTTTGGATCAATGGTTAAAATATTCTTTTCCTTAATGGATGGATTTTTCAAATTGTAGGTGCTTAGAGCCAGCATGGCAATTCCACCCCCTCTTTGGAGTAACTAAGAGCGCAGAGAAAGTCTGTGCCAACAAATGTCAGACAGTGTAGAAAAACCAAGTGTCTTCAGAGAATACACTCCCATGTGTACTTCTGTGTATGCTTCAGAAAATATTGTTTAGCTTGGGCATAGAAGCATTGACCTTTGTGCAAAAGTATCAGACAAGTTAAAGGTGGATTAAAATAGGTAAACTAATGGGGAAGTTTGTTTGTTTTTTGTTTTTTTTTTCTTTGAAGTGGGTTATACTGTGATATCTTCAGTATTATTCTTCATAACTTCTTCCGGTTGTGTTACATAACGTGGTGGTTCATCAGTGATCCATCTGATACTACTCTTATTTCCCATTCGTATTCTTCTAATAGTCCGAGGCAGCTTGGGGCTCAGTGTGATTTACACATTGTGGAAGTTGCAGAAAGAAGTTAGAAAGCAGTTTGGAGCAACTACATCAACAATCTTCTGTCTCATCACTGTTACTCAGTTTCATTTGATGTTTTACTGTACACGAACCCTCCCTAATGTGTTTGCACTTCCTTTTGGTAAGTATATGCATAGGAATAATTTTGAAATATAAAAATTCTTCTCAAATATATCGATAGTTAAAGCACAGAAAATGTGTAGTCAGGCCAAATTATATGTACTTGTTTAAACTGTGTGATAACAAGACTAGAAAACTTAAGCAGTTGTGATTTCTCTCTTTTTTTTTTAACCATATATACTTACAATGACTGTTGAATCAAGCTTTATTGAATCTGAGTGTATGTGGAGTTTGTCAGATGGCTTTGATTAACTAGAGGTTAAAATGATGCATAGAACATAGAGCTGTTGAAAAGGCAGTAGGTATGCTTGCAGTTCAAAAAAAAATCTGTGAACTTAGTCTACACAGGAAACAGCTTTCTCATGAGGCTGTGGAACAAACTCCCACTGCAGTATCTCCTCCTTCCTCTTCTGGAGTTATGTACAAATGTAGCAGTTTGTACACTTAAAGAGGGGAAAAAAAAGTCAAAACCTGAGTCTACGCATACAGTTTTTCCCCAGAGATAATGAGAGGGAAGATTAACCACATGTGACAGCTATTAGCTGAGTCACCTAATGCTTCAGTGCAAGTTGTTCAACTAATAAAATTGTGAGGTTGGTGTAGGAACCTGTATAGATCAGAACTGAAAAACAAAACAAAAAGAAGTTGAATTGTCAGATAAACACTGTGTAGTAATGAATGTCTCAGACAATTTCTGCAGTATTAGAAAATACAAGTTGTTTCATGTTTTTTACTATTAATATTTCACACATTTTCGTTAGGATCATTACCACTTTACTTTGTAGTCAGTGTTATCATGTGATTTAAACTGCGAAAAAGTAGAGGCAACTGCATCTGTAGGGATATGGTGGGTCTCCAGCTAACCATGCAAATGGATTTATAGTTCTTTGTCCCTGAGCAGCTGCCTGAAGTCTTGTTTTCATATTTGAAATGACTTGCTGTTATCATGAAGATGGGATATACTCTTCAGCTGATACTGAGCAATAATAATTATGAATTGCAGTTTGAAAGGCTTTTAGTACTCCCTTAAGGTTTGTTTTTCTTTTTTTTTTTTTTCCCCCAAAGCTATTTGATGTACTGTCTAGGAAGAGTTCCCATGTTCCTTCTGTGGTTATACTTCTTCTAATTACTTGAGCATCAACAGTAGGAAGTTGTGCTCTTTTCCAAATTACGTTTCTCTAACAGAGGAAGAATTTCTGGACTAGAAATGGTAGGAAGACCAAGACAGGATTGGTGGGAAGTTAGAGGAGCAGGATGCTAGCATTGAGAAAAGTGTTGCCCTTTAGAAAATAAATAGTTCAGTGTGTGATGGTGTGCTTTATTTATTTTTGCAGTGCTCCTGGCATTGACGTTTTGGATACAGCAAAAGCAAAGGCCATTCATTTGGTTCTCAGCTTTGGCAATTATAGTCTTCAGATCAGAGCTCTGTATATTCTTAGGCCTCATGCTCCTGGTGACGTTATTAACTAAAAGAATCTCCATTTTCAAGGTGCTTTCCCATGCTGTTCCTGCTGGAACTTTTTGGTTGGGTAAGTGTTTGCTCAGAAAAAACATGCCACATATTAAATTCAACAGAAGTCTGGAGATTTGACTGACTGTTCTGGTGACCTGGCCCTTAGGGCTTTTTTTTGTTTGTTTGATTGATTCCATTTGCTAGTAATATGAGAAGGGTATTTATTTATTTGAAAATTTCCATGTGAGGAAATAGGTGTGCACAGAGCAGTAGAAAGATACTGTGACCGCCTCCTTTAGATGCTTACAGTATGATGTTCTGGTCTTAAAAAGGCTTAGACGTGCAAGTTGACTTTAGTATAATTAGTATCTGGCTGTAGCTACATGTGCATTATCAGCAGTAGTATCTATTGCCATGACGATGAGCTGCATCCCAGGATAAAATACAACAGTGTGACAGACAGGGATATCGATCAAGAGGGCTGTGGGGAGATTCACAGTTCAGCCCTGTATCTTTATTACATTAATTTTAATAGCTTAAGTGATTATCCATGCTAGAGAGGTTGAAAAATCTCCTTGTCTCTACCCATCCATGGAAGGCTCATGCACATGCATGTAAATACTCTAAGCTTCTCTGCCAGCCTACCTAATTAAAAATGCTGTTGTCAGATGCCTGATGATGACCTCTGGTAGTGTGCTGTCCGTTCACAGTGTGGACAGTAGAAACAATAAAAGATCATGCCATGTGCATTTGGAGGCACCTCACAGCATAAGAGTTTGGAGATCCAATGGCAATTAGGCACTGGTATTCCCATTCCGCCACTGGGCAAACTTCTTAAATACCAGAGCAGTTTTCATAAAGCTGAGTGGAGGAGATGGGGCTGATGGATTTGCTGCTCTTCTGTCTTTTTGCCTTTCATCCCTTATCCTCCTTCTTTCCTCCCACCTAATAAATAGTAGCAAAATTCTAGAGATTCTTTTTCTTAACTTACCAGCTTTACAATAAAAATCCATTTAATACCATTTGAAGTTAACCTGCGTTTCTTACCTTTCATTACATTTAATGCTCTAATATTCTTTTAAAACAAACCTTAATTAAACCAGTGCTTTCACACCTGGGGTTGGAGTGGGGCAAATCTCAATCAGATTTCTATCTAACATGCTTCTGTTAAGAATTCTGTTAAGAATTCTATTAAAAAGTGCCTCCCTCCCCTGTGTTTCCACTGCAAGACAAACAGATTCAGCCCTCTCTGTGGCTTTGGGTGAGGCTTACAATGCATGTTGCAGTTTATGTTGATCTCATCAGTACATGTGCAGTTTGGATGTGCTAGTTTGCTTTTCCCTAGTTTTTAATTCATGCAGATTTGTATTTCTTTAATTCTTTTAGGGCTAACAGTTGCTGTGGATTCTCTATTTTGGAGGCAACTTGTGTGGCCTGAGGGGAAAGTGCTCTGGTATAACACAATTTTAAACAAAAGTTCCAACTGGGGAGTATCCTTTGAAACGTCCAGGGGAAAAAAGATTTACTGAACGCTACCAGCCAAAGCTGGACTTGATGTAACCTGTTCTTGAGACTCAGTTATGGTGTTAAATTCTACTTTCCATCTAGTATTGCATTATTTGAAGCTTATGAGATACTGTCTGTTTCTTAGATATTTCCATAAATTTTAACTTTCCTCTGCTGACTGTTCCTTCTTGCTTCTTTATGTTCTACCAATGTAAAGCCAGGTTTCTTCCCTTTGTTTTCTCATGTTGCCTATCATTGGCGCCATTTGATGTGCCTCTGTTGGGTGACGTGAATGTAGTTAGGCAACTGCGTTTATTTCTCAAAACTAAGGCAGGAAACCAAATGTCTGGAAGAATGTGATATACAAAAACTATTCCGCGTATTTGCAAAATTTGCGGGTACTACTGTAAAGAATAGTTACTTGTTAGCAGTGGAAGCATCCTTAACTCTCCTTTTCACCTTGAAGACCTCCCCCTTCTTGTGGTATTTCTATTCTGCCCTGCCTCGTGCTTTGGGATGCAGCATTATATTTGTACCTTTAGGTGTAACAGAAAAGAGAACTCGGATACTACTTTTGCCAGCACTGGGCTTTATTTTCTTGTATTCGTTTCTCCCACACAAAGAGCTGCGTTTTATCATATATACTTTCCCTGTCTTCAACATAGTGGCTGCTAAAATGTGCTCACGAATGTAAGTTCAAAATTCTGTTGTTTTTTTTTTTTTTTTCTTTGAAAATGCAAAAGAAAAGCAAAACTTACTATTTTTATGTACTACTTTTCATCTTGGAATCTGCATCATCTTGTGATCTTTATAGGTCTTGCTTTACAAAGGAGGTCTGTATCATTGTACCCATTCAACTAATGAGGGAAATGGAGACAAAAGTTAAAAGATTTGACAGGACCATCTGGCAAGTCTGGGGCAGAGTTGAGAATAGAGCCCTGATTTTACTGTTAATGCTATTACAATTCAGTTTATTTTATCCACCAGAGAAAGAGACGCATTCCAGCCTACTACTGTGTTGTTAACATAACTCACCTTAGGAGATAGTTTAATATACAGGTGGGTCTCATGAAACATGGAGTTTGTATTAAATATTTAAACTTCATGTGTATATTGAGGAAATAAATTGAAGTTAAACTCTGAACTTCTTTGAAAGTGAATACATGCATAGCTTAAAGGTTTTGAACACAGAAATACCTAGTTTTATTGATGAGCTTGTATTGTCTTTAATAATGAGAATATTCTAATTTAAACATCATTAGAAGCTAGTCTTTTAGAAATGGATAATAAATGCATTTCATACACGATTGTAATAAAGTTTGCATTAATCTTTATTATCGAGCAGTGGAATTTTCATAAAAGTTCTGTCACAATAGTCAATGACCAGTATGAAAGAAAAATAACAGTTTATTCTTACTCATTTTCCTTCCCTCTCAACAGTCTGAATAACTACCGTAAATCCTGGCTATACAAACTTGGATCTTTCTTTGTTATAATGCATCTTCTAGTTAATGCTGCTTATTCAGGAACATCTTTATACGTTTCACATTTCAATTATCCTGGAGGAGTAGCAATTCAGAAGCTGCATGAGTTGGTACCTTCAACAGCAGGTATGTAAAGCTGGTTTGAGGTATGTTTGCCTAATTTCAATTGCAGGGTTTTTTTGCACATGTATTGGATATTACTTCTTATTTTCATGCATCTTTTCTGTTACGGTTTTGTTAATTTATTAATCACAGTGTTCTTAGAAGAATTTTGAAACTGTATTTTGTTTTCTTTATTTTTGTAGATGTCTCTGTTCATATAGATGTGGCTGCAGCACAGACAGGAGTTTCTCGGTTTCTAGAAATCAATTCAGATTGGAGGTATGTTACGAACGAGGTATTTTGATATGAAGACAGGAGCCTGCTTTTTCGTTTTTTGTATACGCACAGGGGCAAGCATCACAGATACTCTGTCTGGTATAGCATATTTATTAAGCCTGTTCAAAATTCTCTGAAGATTCACATTGTTCTTGATGTATGCAGTGCAGCCATTTCAGAAATAGAGCACTGCAACGTTTTTTAATTGTTTTGGTTGGTTCTGCTCTGCCTAAATAGCGTAGAATCTTCTCAAGACATCATAAACAGTACAAAAAAAATGTTAGCTTACTAAAACACCAATATCTTCAATGCAGTTAAGTTTGATATCTCACTAGATCTTATAAAACAGAATCACAAAATCACAGGGGTTGGAAGGGACCTCTGGAGATCACCTAGTCCAACCCCCCTGCCACAGCAGGGTCACCTAGAGCGTGTTGCACAGGACGGCGTCCAGGTGGGTTTGGAATGTCTCCAGAGTCGCAGACTCCACCACCTCTCTGGGCAGCCTGTTCCCGTGCTCTGCCAGCCTCAAAGGAAAGAAGTGCCTCCTCATGTTCAGGTGGAACTTCTTATGTTCAAGTTTGTGCCCATTACCTCTTGTCCTATCACTGGGTACCACTGCAAAAAGACTGGTGCCATCCTCCTGGCACCCTCCCTTTAAGTATTTGTAAGCATTGATGAGATCCCCCCTCTGAGTCTTCTCTTCTCCAGACTAAAAAGACCCAAGTCCCTTAGCCTTTCCTCCTAAGAAAGATGTTCCAGTCCCCTAATCATCTTTGTAGCCCTCTGCTGCACCCTCTCCAGCAGTTCCCCGTCCTTCTTGAACTGGGGAGCCCAGAACTGGACACAGTACTCCAGATGCGGCCTCCCCAGGGCAGAGTAGAGGGGGAGGATAATTTCCTGCGACCTGCTTGCCACGCTTCTCTTGATGCACCCCAGGATGCCCTTGGCCTTCTTGGCCACAAGGGCACATTACTGCCTCATGGTGATCCTGTTGTCCACCAGGACTCCCAGGTCCCTTTCCACAGAGCTGCTTTCCAGCAGGTCAGTCCCTAACCTGTACTGGTGCATGGGGTTATTCCTCCTCAAGTGCAGTACCTTACACTTGCCTTTGTTGAACTTCATGAGGTTTCTCTCTGCCCAACTCTCCAGCCTGTCCAGGTCACGCTGAATGGCAGCACAGCCTTCCGGTGGGTCAGCCACCCCTCCCAGTTTTGTGTCATCAGCAAACTTGCTGATGGTACCCTTTACCCCTTCATCCAGGTCATTGATGACTATGTTGAAGAGGACTGGACCCAGTACTGACCCCTGGGGAACACCACTTGTCACAGACCTCCAACTAGACCCTGTGCCACTAGCGACAACCCTCTGAGCTCTATCTGCCAGCCAGTTTTCAATCCACCCCACTGTCCATTCATCTAACCCACACTCCCTAAGCTTGCCTATGAGGATGCTGTGGGAGACAGTGTCAAAAGCCTTGCTGAAGTCAAGGTAGACAACATCCACTGCCCTCCCCTCATCTATCTGTCCAGTCACGCCATCATAGAA
>VFFE01009028.1:1098858-1141526 GCA_008921705.1 Burhinus oedicnemus | reverse complement strand
CTCATAACATTTTTTTTTTTTTTTTTTTAAGAAAAAAAAAAAGGAAACCCAAACCCCATACTTATCCAAACCACAATTCTTTTAGAGTAAAACTTAAAATTGAGTCCAGTTTTCTAGTCTTAGGCTTTGGTGTCCTTTCTCCAGAGAACTCAAATAGAGGACTAGTGAGAAACTTTCTAGGAGTCCTGATCTCTATGCCAGTAGCAGCAAAAAGACTTGCATGGAATGACTGGTTCCTTAAACTCTTCAAAAATACTATTTCCTCCTCCAGTACCAATTAATTTAATCAAGAGATGTAACTGAGAATATTACAGTTTCTTTTGTGTTTCATCTTGGATACTGCATGCCCTTGCGATAAAGGAGATATTTAATATGTAAAGAGTCGAATGTAAATAAGCCTTCTTTATTTTTTACAGGTACGACAAAAGAGAAGATATTAAACCAGGAGACCAGTTGATGTTTTCTTACACACACATACTGATGGAAACGAACCCTCTTCAAATATCACATTACAAGACAACCCACAGGCCACTGGCAAATATACCTGGCATCAGTAAAATTGGGTTGAACCTTACTGCACTACCTCCTTTTACTTTAAACTTGAAACCAAAATTAGTACTGTTGGAAAAACTTCCTCTATCATCTTGACTGTGAATTTTAAGTAAGTCTTTTGATGTAATTTTGCTGATGACTGAATAATCTAAGCAGCAAATTGTCATTCCAGCACTGCAATTCAGCTTCTGTGGAAAGGCACGGAAAATCTTTGTACCAATTGGTATTTAGCTCCGTCCTGTTTCTTACATAAATATTACAATGCATTCCTAGTCAGTATATACTCAAATACTGAGTTGTATTGTTACATACGTTTGAGAGAGGCTACCTACAACTTTAGTGGTATTAAGTAAGACCTGTTGACTTGGTTTGGGTAGCTGTTTCATAATGTAGCACAGGTATGTCCTAATTGTCCTATATAAGATACATAATGGAACAGGTTTGTGCTACGGCAATAATTTGATATGTAATCTATGTGTGCAAAGATGTATTACTTGATGTATCTGCAGGATTGTAACCCCATCAGTTGTCAGATTGCCTGTGTGAAACTTAATATTATCAACATAGGAAAGCCATATTCATTGTAGCTTCATCACAATACCTAATTGTGCCCTGTAGGCTACTGAACTGATTAAAGTGAAAGATTAACTTAAGAAGCAGTTGGACCTCTTGACAAGCACTGTCTCATAACAGATTTGAGTATTAAAGGATGGTTATCTTTATCCCAACAGTTCATGAATAAGCAGCAACTTGGATTTCACAGGAAAAGGAATTTTTAAAATGTTTCCCTCTTCTGCTGCCATGATATTACCTTAATTTGCAGTGCAAAAATTTACCTATGAAAATATTCACTTTAGTACACTTTAAGAAGATAGGTGCTGTTTTCCTTTTTTTATTAAGTAGTCCCTTTGGAAAGGAATAATCTAATGTGCCACGTGTTGCATTCTATAAACTAGAATAAGATAGCATGCTCTGTAGTCTATTAGATGTTTCTGTTAAGGATGTCTGCCTAGATTGCTGAATGGAACAAGTTGAAAGTTAAACTAAAAAAAAAAAAAAGTTAGAATTTTGGTTAGGGCCAGTTGTAATATGATAGGAACTCCATTAGTGTAAAAAATCAGCATTACTGAAATAATCACGGGCAGAAAACTATTCCTTGCTGACTGAAACTCGAGTAAAAACTCCTTAGTGAATAAAGTGTTTTGGTTTTTTTTTTTATTTTTTTTTCCCCTCTTAAAGTGCGTCATTCAAGAACTACCTTTACCTGTGTTGAGTTTCAACTTTTAGGACCGTGTTTTCTTTTTGTCCTCTAGATTACTTATCGGAGGAACTGATGTGGTGGGGTGGAGCCTGCTCCCCCGGCCGTGGGTGGCTGTGGCTGTTGCTATTGCGCAGGCTTTCTCATGCTGAGCAGATCTGGCAAAGGCAACCTGCAGAACTTGTTGGTCCAGTCTCTGGCTGCTCTTGAAATTGAAATCACTCAAGTATTATCTATTTAACTTGTCTTTGGAAGAAAACTCAGCTTCTTGCAGAGCCAATTTGAACATCAAAGAATTCACATGAGACACAAGGAAGTACATGTGCAAATAGCTGAGAATTTGGAACAATACAAAGGAAAACTTCTCAGGAAGGATGTAGGCCCTCACGTTAAGCCTAATCATTGACTTTATGTAACTCCTCGACACTGTAATCCACAACTGAAGAACCTAAACTAAGGTTTGTCCTGCCCAAGTGTAGACAAATGTCTGCACTGCTGAAGTTAGGTGTGTAGTTACTCCAGCTTTCCAAATCCCTGGTTGTCAGAATCCCTCTGCAGAAACTTGCTTCTGTTAACTACAGAGAAAACCTTAGGCTATTACGCTCGTACCATAGGCATCTTGAGATAGTGCCTGAAGTGGGACAGAGCATGTGGACACGAAGCATCTGAAGAGTTTAGTCTTGCTGAATGTCAGATGCGTGTAGCTGATTAGGTCCTTCCACAGACTTTGCTTCTGGTGGCAGAGTGCTACCTGTTGGACTTACATCAGTGATGGTATTCAGCAGTGGTACTAATGTGTACTACTGCTCACAGCCTCCCTGCTGATGAAAATAGAAGCTATCAGTTTAAATTGGCCTGTTTATTGTTTGGGGTAGAGGAAGGTAAAATGCATGCAAGTAGACACGGAAGAGATACTGGATCGCAGTTTTGAACAGTGTCTGAAGTTTATTTAAGTCTTGTTGCATCTTGCTCTGTTTATGTGGTTTTTGAAAAGCTATTAGTTTTAAGATCTAGAGCATAGATGATTTGTAGATAGAGGGCTAGATCCTGACCCATGCAGTGCATGCAGCACTGTAGCACTAGTAGCTGTATGACTTCTGTGACAGCATGGGTAACGCGCCCCAGCATAGGGCAAGACTGTTACGGTAGCCCACAGCCTGAATAGGAAGGGGTGTCTGTCAAACTGGGATGAAGATTACTGCAGTTTTTCCCCATAGGCTGCTTTCAATAAACAAACGGTCGTTGGAATAGAAACTAAAGCTCGCTCTCTCTTAAATGAATCTCCAAGTCCTGCGTTGTCTGTCTTTAGCTCCACAAGAAACACAGAGCTTATTTTCTCCTTTAATACAGACAATATTCAGTGTACGCGCATGGCAGAAAGTGTGGGTTTAAGTTCCCTTCAATATATGAGGGCATTAAGGAGGTTTCTCACCCTGTCTACAAACTTTAAGTGGGGTATTACAAATTCTTCTGCATTTAGGGGACAGAGGGTGAGGCCGCAAGTTACTGCATGAATGATGCAAGGAAGAGACACTCTGAAAACTTGCTGGAATTTTTGAAGGGACTTCAAAGTAATAACTTGCTTATGACTATTAGAAAAATTCCTTACAAACAACCCTAGCTTTTCTTAATAAAGGCAGAAATAGGGTGAGCGTATTCAAATAATCAAGGGTTGAATTAACTTGAATCAAGGCAAAAAACATATAGTAAAGTCCATCTATAAGTTGTTACATTTATGACATTTAAACACAGAATGGAGTTGTAAATAAAATGCATTTAACATGTATAATGCTGCTGTAGAATAAAATTTGTTGTAGGATGTCTTGTTAAACTCCCCAAAGGTCAAATGTTGGTGTAGCATCATACATTGCCTTCTGAAGTTTGACTTAATTTCTTACAAGCAGCGTTTATTCCTGTAAAGAGCAAGGCTAACCAAATGATGTGGACACAAACGTTGTCATGTCATTTCACCCAGAGATGGTGAATAATCACTGTCTTACAGCATGAGATTTAGAACACTGTGTTGAAAAACTAAATAAAAGTAATTGCATGAAAAAAATTGTGAAACTCACTGATAGAGGACATTTTTGCATGCTGAAAATAAAAGCTTCAAAACAGGGTTAAACAGATCAGTTTCGCATCAAAAACTAGACGAACCAAAGATCAAGGAACAACTTCTTTTTGACAAAGTCTCTAAGTAATAGAGCATTCAGAGCTGGGGAAGAAAATACCAGACCGTGTTTACCTTATACCTGCCCTAAGTCCTTGCTATGGGTCTTCTCTCTCAAGACTGATTTTGGGGTGAGGGGACCTGGAGAACAGTTGCATCGGATTGGACATAAAATACATTTATCTGTTAACACTGAGAAAAGCCAGAACGTGTCTCATGTTCTTCCCTTTGCTGTCCATTTCACTTCAGCCATCAGAACACAACCTCAATGTAACTGCATACCACATTTTGAAATACTGATCACACCCCTTTCTCGCACTCCCTGGCCGTTTCACACATCCCCTTGGTGAGACAGGGTGCACGTTCAGGCAAACAACATTGATGCTGTGCTGCCTCTCCTACTACAACTGTCCTAGGACTGTTCTTATCTTCCTGAATACTTCTAGCTTTTTCCATAATGCTTAAGAGCTTGAAAGGCGATACAAGATTTAAGCACTCGTTTGCCGTATCTCAATTTCGATGCACACGCGTGTTTCCCTTGCATTGAGAGCACTTTTCCATACCTAACAAGTTACACAGAACTCTAGTGCTGCCTTCCGTGCTTTATTACCTGTGCTCCTTCTTAAACACTCCCCTTCGCCACCTCCCCCAAGAGCTTTCCTTGTAACTTAGTATTCAGTCGTTCTTGTACAAATGACTCCACTTCTGTTTGCAAGAAAAGAACAAAACCACAAGCCGAGTTTATCACCCATGTAAGCAACTGTTCAGCCACAGCCTGCCCAGTTGGCTGGTTACCTAATGCGTCTCGGCTGTGTCTTAAATGAAACGTATTGCTATCTGCTTAACATACCACACAGAAGAATAAAAGGGTATTTGCAAAACCTCCTGAAGTTTAATGACAGATAATACCACCATGAAGGTTTTGGGGTTTTTTATTTAAATATGTATGTCTCCTAAACGTAATTGATCCATTTTGTATGTGACTACTTAATTTGTATCGGCCCTTTAGATCAACATGAGCGACTACTTTTGATTGTTCATTTCAGACCTTTGTTTATGACAGCAAGGACAGCCAGCGTTTCCTCTGAAATTCTACATCTTACTGTAGCAGGCAGTCTTCCACAAATTCTGATCTATTTCTGCTGCAACTGCCCTTGGTTCTATACTGAGGCTTGATTTGTGTCCAGTTATGTCAAATGTAAGGTAAAACTGCTGTCTGAAATCGACTCCATCTTTTAATTTAAAACTGCCAATTTAAATCAAGAAATTAGAAGCAAAAATTGGTTGGAGGGAGGCAAGGCAGGGACTGCGTAGGAATCGATCTAGCCCTTGGAACCCAAGTTGGAGACATTTGTGTGGTTACTATTTCTGGTTGGCATATTCTTTTATGAAACAAAGCACTTTTGGGTCGGTTTTGCAAGAAGGTAAAGAATCACTCTTTCTTGTCGCTAAGGATAAAGCAAAGGATCAACGTACTTGTGGAAAGACTAAAATGTGTAGTTTATAAAATCTAAATGATATGTAATTAGAAAGTGTTATTTAATAATTTTATGTTTATTTTTCCTGTGTTTGGAGATCCCTAAATGCAAGTTTGTTATGGTCAGCTCTATATGGAGGTGGAAGAAAACGCTACTTTAAGGGACTGATCTCTCAACGACTGTAAACATCTACTTTGAGCTTGTCATCTTTGAAAAGGCTGCTGCAGATCTCTACTTCCTTCCCTTCCTACCTTTAGTATTACAAAATATTTCTTCTTGCAGTGTGTAATAAGTTGTTACACCTGCCTACTCTTAAAAGAAGCAAAAGCTGTAAGGTTCTTGGTATCTTTAGTACCATCTACACTTATTATGCTGAGGGGAAAAAAAAAGTCTGCTTACTACACTTAATTCTAAAGTTGCGAATGTAGTGAAATTAACTGTGTAAATAAAATAAATATCACTGTTGCACGTTCACCATACCTTTATGCATTAAGAAATGATCTGCTGCTGCAGGGATTGGTGCAGCACAAACTCAGCTTGATGAAAACTCCCACTGTTAATAGAGCTTGTGCTTTATTACAGTCTGAGAGTAATGTAAAAATAAGGGAGTTCATTTTTTTCCAACATTACAAATATGAGAAGGGTTGGAAAAAAATGAAAGATTTAGCAATCACTGAGAATTTTTATTAAAAATAATAAAGTAAACCCAATACAAAACCCACCCACTCAATAACTTACCTTAATACTTCAATGAAAGCTTTCTTTAGAAGTCATTTTCTCAAAGGCGGCAATGCCTGAACTGAAGATGGAGATGCTCCCGTAACTCCTATAGAAGGATCGAGGCTTACATCCGAAAAATAGCAGCTTTGTGCTTTCAGTCTCTCCTATTTTTATTTAAGCTTTTAAGAATCACATTTTTTGATTTTAAGGCCTTTTGGGCCTGCACATTCTCTTTAAAAAAATTCTAACCTAATTATTAATTCTTAGCCAAGCTGATAATCAATGTGGTCGTAAGAACTAAGCTCTTCAAAAAAAAAAAAGGAAGTTGCAGGTACAAATAAAGTAGACTAACTGATAAAACTTCACTTTTAAAAATAATGACTAGTTCTCATGCTCTCAGGAAAAGTTTTAACAAAAAACACAACTACAAAATTAAATAAGATACAAATTGGGGGCTACAAAATGCCATCACTTCAACTTTTCACATGAGAGTTACATAGGAGCTACAGTAAAAAGACTGCCTTCAGAGGAGCCAAACTGCTTGTTTCCAGTATGATGTGGCTCTACAATGCCGTATTTACATTCAAGCCTTGGGTGAAAATTGTATCACTTGTTTAAAAAGAAAAAAAAAAGTTTCTTCATCCTCTACCTCCCTCTCTACTGGTTTGGAGAGATTAAACATCTCCTTTACAAAGGTCAAGGTTATATTCACAGTTAAAATGTAGGGGAAAAAATGGAGATAATAATTAACCGGTAACCATTTAAACATGTTTCCCAATAAGCTGCTTCAAACTCGCCTAGTTCAAACTATACATAAGCTAGAACAAATTGTTTTATTACTGCAGAAAAAAACCCCACGTGCTGTTCTCATTTAACCCTAGAAGAACAAAGAAATGCTAACTGTTGATAGAATTAAATTAAAAGTTACCTTTTAAAATACTAGAGACAAAATGCAGTATTAGTTTTTCCCAAGTACACTACATAATAATTTACTTAAATAGTACAGGTGTAAACACAACTGATGGAATAACAATTGAAATACCTGAAAACATAAAATGTTTAGAGAAAAGTCATGTGGAAACCAAAGCCACCTGAGAAAGAATTCAACAAATTTTCCAGAGGTTGAATAGTTTGAGTAAAATGGAAAGAACCAGAATCCAGTCTTAAGTCCAAAGAGCTAAATGGAAAACCAATCTTTTCACATAGCATGTTCTGTGGTATATTTATGATTACAATTGTGTTGATTAATTTTTATTCAATGGTTGTCTTAAATCCATCTGAAAATAAAAGGCAGTGTTGACTACCACTAGAAAATTGCAAATAAAATGTTTAATTTCAGAAACTGAGTTCACCATTTATAAATACACTAAAACATAGTAAATGCAAAATTAGATTAGGCATAGGTACAGTATTTTAACAAAGCTACAACTTTTCTAAAAGGTCATAGGCAAATGATGACTTGTTTCCCAAAAAGTATTCAATGAAAACTGAAATGAGAAGATTAATCTTTCTAGAGGTAAAAACCCATGGAGAAAGTTCCTTTCAAATTAAAATGCTGGCTATTTTTTTCCATCTTATTTGAAGTTTTGCGGGCTCTATATCCCATTTGCCTGATGGACACCAACAGTTAAGAATCAACCCTACTACATAAAATTCTAAGCAGTGCACCATATCCATAAGGCTATTACTGAAAATCAGAAGATCAGTTATTTCTGTACTAGGAGCTTTAAGACAGGCTGTTCTACACAATTGAAATTACATTAGGAGTAAGGGCTCAATTTTTACAAGAGGGAACCTTATAGTTTCGATGCACTAAAGATTAGAAAAGGCTTTAGAATGACATTAGAGTCTTCATGGTAAATTTCTTGCCTTTTTTGTACATGGTATTAAATAACAAGCATTAATTCACAAACTTTGATAAGACTTCCAAAGAGCTTTTATAAATACCCAGAATATTTCTGTACTTCAGTTAAAACGCAAAACCTGAACAGGAGAACCCAGAATGGGAAGTTTTACTACCGATTGCTGTATAACTGACATTCCATATAATCTCAAATTTAAGATTTGTTTTCAGATACTAAGTCAATAGTCTCCTGTAAACATATCTTCCTCAGTAACTCTTCTTAATCCTTTAAGTACTTTAGGGCTTGCAGTTAAAAACACCACATGATAAAAAGATGGCTTGAGCCCCATCTTTCATGTACAGCTTTCTTTTGACAACTACAAAAGCTGTTTTGTTGCAATTAAAGCAATGTTCAACTAAAATACAGTACCTGGTTTATGGTTTTTACATAATAATTGAATAAAAAACTACAGAATAGAACTGTTTACATCTTTTTTTTTTTTTGCCATTCTATTAAAACAAATGACTGAGCTTTTTAAAAGTTCATTTACAATTATGGATTAAAACCTACATAATTTTGTATAATTTGACAAGACAGGCTATCTCTAGCGTGAACTTTTAAAAAACATATATACAATATCTGGCCTGAAGTACTATGAATAAGGCACATGTAGACATATTGAAAGCTGAAAAAAAAGAAACTAAAATTTGGAATTATAGTCACTGATTAGATGTCATACATGGCCCCTATTGGAGCAATTTAAAAATCCGAGTTATAGATAGTTAATATCCAGTGAGCAACAACAGATTTAGTCTAGCAGTTTGTTCATTAGTTTCAATACTGGAAGTATATTAAAGGAAGATTCACTTTCAAAAAGATAAGCTTTTCAAAGTGTTCAATCATTAACCTTGACTGACTAAAGTTGTTGCTTTCATTGGATGTACTGAACAGTCTCTCTGAAGGAACAATGCTTGGTGGACAACCCAAGAACCTGACAGCCAATTTTGACAGTACTGGCCAAGATGACTTCTTAAAGTTCCAGTAAGTTAAAGGATCACAGTTATGCTCAAGCACTTCTTCCTCCAAGTAAGAAAGCACCATTTCCTCTGGTAACTTTGCTCTCTCTTTCAGGTCTTTTGTTTTCTTCATGTCACCCATGAGTGACCAAAGATTATCTTCCCCATATGAATTTGTAGATGGTGAACCTATATCACATCCATTGGAAACAGGTTTATCATCGTCTGAGGTAGAACTCATTATTTCCAGCTCCCTGATTAAGTCTTGTTTATATTGTTCAGCCTCCTCTTCTGTAAATAAGGATGTTTTATACCTGGGATCCAGAAGCGTAGCAAAAATGTACCTTGGATCATGAAGCGTGGAGGACAATCTACTCACCATAGCTTCTTTCAAAGATTTCAGCATAGTATCTATGCCCATTGTTTCCTCAAATAGCATTTCTATTTTCCTGTTAAGTATATGAATCATTGGAATCACTTGGCTTAAAGTAGACATGTGTGTACTCATTTCCCTACTTGCAGCTTCGAAAGGTTTGAGAGCATGACACACTGACTGCATGACTTCCCACTGATCACAACTTATTAGCTCCCGAAAGCTGCACTCTATTGACATTTCATCAATTGCTCTTTTCTGTTCGATAAGACGCTCAAGCATATGAAATGATGTATTCCACTTTGATGGAACATCTTGTATTAGCTGATGCTGAGGCAATTCATACTCTTTTTGCAACTCAGCTAACTTCTCTTTTGCTTTTGCTGACCGATGGACGCGTTCACAGATCTTTCTTGCAATACTAAGCAAATTCTGAACCATTCTCTGGCTTTTAATAGCCTCATTTACAATGACATTAACAGTGTGACTAAAACATTGTACACTTGAATGATCACCTTCATTTAAAGTTTTCTCTATACTCTGATTATCAGTAACAGTAATCCCAATCTGAAGGCCAATGGAAGTAATCCATGTTTCCCACCAGTACTCTAACTGCTTTTGAATACTGATTCCATTGTAGTCGCAATCGATCTGTGATACATTTAGTAGTGCTGAACAATGGTAATCCTCACATTGTGGTCGAAATGAAGACTCAAATGTTACCCAATGAGCTGTCAGCGTTAGATATTCTCGTGTTTGGTTGCTCATCCATATTCCGGACGTAAAATGGATCACTCCACTTTCAGCTTCTTTAAGATGTGAAATAATTATTTGTTTTACATTATCATACATATCTGGAATTGCTGTCCTAGAAAAGTAAGATGGGGAAGGTAAAGAATACTGAGGTTGCAAGTATTCAAGCAGCCTGTTAAAGCCAATGTTGTCTACAAAAGAATATGGCTGAAGGTCAAGTGCAATCATTTCGGCTACAAGACTTGTGATTTTTTTGGCAACTGGGTGAGAGTCACAAAACTTGTCATTGGTTTCATCAAAATTTGAAGATCCTAGTAATTCAGTGCTCAGTGGCATGTGATTATCCGTAGATGAGGATAATACTGGCTCTGAGACATCAGTTTTCAATACGTTGTTATGAAACCGCTGCAAATGTCTTAGAAGGCAACTTGTGCCTAGATTTGTTGGCTTTTTCCCCCTGCTTATTGTACGTCCACAGTGCATACATACTACTTTTGTTGAATCTGCAGAACAAATTGAAAAGTGATTCCACAGTTTTGAGGTCTTCTTACTATTAACAGGAAATATAATTTGATTATCGTGTGTAACCATTGTAGGCAAATCAGTCAACTTTGAGGATGAACATTCTGCAGAAGCCAAAGTGGCGTAAGGAGAATTGGCCAAACTCACATCAAGAAAGCTCTTTTGGTTTCCAATTACATCAGGATGCCGTCTATATAGATGTCTCATCAAGCAGCTTGTGCCCACATCTCCTTTCTTACCACGACTTATCATACAACTGCAGTATCTACATACTGCTTTTAGACTGTCTGCAGGTGACAGTGAAAAGTGATGCCAAACTTCTGATTTAAGCCTTTTCATAATCCTTTTATTTTGCTGAAATACAGCAGTAGGTTCAAATATTAGTGGACCTAATCCCTCACACTGTTTCTCTGGAGATGAAACAAAGGAGACTTCACCTATATCATCAGAAGATGACAGCATTGAGTCTTCCACTAGAGCATCTCCAGAAGAGAGATTAGTATGGATCTCCTCAGAGATTCTGTCTGGAGAAGAAGAAACAGAAGCTGATTCTTTCATTAGTTTTCCAGGAGAGGATGACATAGAATTCAGATCACTATCTGAGGGTAGTAAAGAAGGCAACAGAGTTGGAGGTGCAGTGTAGAGAGGTGGTATGCTGGTACCACCCCCATTCTCTTGCAGGACAATGGAACGATGGGCTCTCCACATGTGTCTTATTAAACAACTCGTTCCCAGGTCTTTTCCATTTTTTCCTCTACTGAATTCATTCATGCAGTGGATGCAAACAGCTTTAGAATTATCTAAAGGTGACAAATAAAAGTGTTTCCAGACAGCAGATCTCCTTCTGGAACCTGATGTGCTCTTTGGAATAACAACAGTTTTTTCTGCTACATTCTCCACAGTATCATCATACTGGTTGTTGGGTAGCTGCGGAGATGACCCAACCATGACTTCTTCTTTGCTGCACTTTTCAGAAACTGAGAGATCCGATATTTCTTCAGAAGAAACAATAGAAACAGATTCCTCAATTATTCGATCTGGAGATGGTATTTTAGAAGCCATTTTCTTGACCAGTTTTATGGGGGATAACATAGAACTCAGATCTCCAACATCTGCGGACTGAGGTGGCAGTAACAATGTAGGTGAAGAAAAGGAAGATATACCTGGCATACTTCCATTTTCTTGAATTAGTACAGTGGGATGGGCTCTCCTCACATGTCTCATGAGACAGCTTGTACTCAGGTCCTTTTCATTTTTACCCCTGCTAAATTCTTTCATACAGTACATACATATTGCTTTAGTGCTATCTCTAGGAGATATAAAAAAATGGTTCCAAGCAGGTGACTTTTTTCTGGAGCTTATATTTCTGCTAGAAAGGAGGCTTTGTGTCACAGCTTCCATTGCTACATCATACAGCGTACTACTATACTGAGAAAAAAGAGATCCATAATCATCTTCATTTTCTGTAGATAAATATTTGCTGGGGTTGTTGGTAATGAAGTTCTTTTCTTTGTCTTCCTGTTCATCACTGCTGTCCGCATGTTTGAAATCATCTTGTTCTGTCTTTATATCCATTCCTTCTAGAGTACAGTTAATGCTGTCTTCCTCTTGCTCCACTTTTAAGTTATTGATTTTACCCAATACAAAATTACCATCCATTCTGGGGGAACCTGCTTTACTCTTGTCCATGGATGACAAATTCTTCTTGCCAAGTCTTCATTTATTAATAAATAGATAATTTAAAAGATTATTTAAAATTTGATTAAATGATGTATCTTGTATACTGAATGCACAAACACAAATGCGTGTGTTAAAATAATCTCTTGTTTATGAATTCTGTATCCGTGTTGTGCATAAGGAAATATGATTAGTCATAAAAATGCATTTAAAAATTATAGAATTAATTAATGGAATCTCATTTCTTCTCCAGGATCAGGACATTTCAGATCATAGATGAACGTTCTCAAAGACAGCAACTGTTAAATGCTTCATGTTGTAGACATAATCCTAAAAAATGAATGTTCTATTTTCTTGTTGAAGGAAGCCATTCTGTTCATCTTGATTGGGCAACTGCGATTCTTTTGCACCGTCTAGAAATAAAAAAACCCAGAAGACAAAGTTGAATAACACACTTTAAATAACTACAGTAAAGGTGAACTGAAAACATGCACTAAATGTTCTGTAGGTTGGGTTTGGTTTTTTTTTTTTTTCCTTTGAGATAAAAAAAAATTCAGTGTAGTATTGAAAAAAAAGAAAAAACCCAACATTCAATGAATACGTTTATTGTGGGCAAATACATGTCTACACACGCAGCTCTGGTTCAGCTTTGACAAAATCTGGAGTCCAAGCATCACTTCTGTATTTGCTTGGACATATCTATGCCTCATCCTACATGCTAATTCAACCAATGCATAATCATACATATAATACATATGTGTTTGTATCTACAGATATATATGAAGACAAGCAGGCATTCAGTCATATTAGCACAGAAATATGTACTTAAAACTAAATGTTAAATTATACTCCTGTACATGTGAGTCCTTCATTACTGACAGCAGAGTTTAAAAATACACCATTTTACAAGAAACCTCTCTAAGGGTGTCCAGTGTTACCACACTAATCTCTTTCTCTGACCATAGTCTCACATGGTTACATTCATACCATAACACTCCCAGACAACACCATACTACAGACACAAGCTACTTTTAGAGTTTCACAATTAAAACCTGAAACACTTAATGTAGGACAACTGGGCTATGCCAGTGCCATATATGCACTGAGGTCTCTCAAAAGCGTACCACCACCACCACCCAGAAGCATATGCTGATGCCTAGTGCAGCACTGCCAGCGCAAGTTCCTCATGTACTCAAGGGTTATACTAGAAAGCCCATTTATACCAAGATAGCTCATTTCCCTCATGCATAAAGATTTCCCCTACCAACAATTCCAGTACAAAGAGTAGTTTTTTGAAGTATAGCTGCATATAAATCACAGATCAGAAACAGGCGCAAAGACCAGAACCCCCCACCAGCCCCACACAAACCTGAAGAAACCATCTGCATTTGGCAGCCACTTTATTTTTTCTTTTTACTACAGTTCTATCAGAACTCTAAATTTTGCCAAACCTTTTCTCACTTATTCTCTTGTTCCATTCATGTAGTTATTGGTACCTTCATTCAAGATACCAAACATTTTTTGGCTACACAGCCAGTGCTACACTATGCACTCCAATTTGTGCAAACTGGATTTTATGGGACTCCTTCTCCCCAGCTGAAGACAAAACACAAATTTGAATCGGTTATTTTAAACACATGAAAATTGTGTGAGAAGTTTTACTCAAACACAAGAAGGATTTCAGCAGACAAAAAGTGAAATTAGCCATAGCTACAAGACACACGAACAAAAGTCTAGGTTGTACTTACACAGACATTTCCCCTCTGTATCAAGATCAATGTCGTATTAGCTTTGTAACCTATTTTACTTAATATTTCTCTGAGGTCTGTTTACAAGAGAGATCAGAAACACTTATTTTCTGTGGATTTCAGACTTCTGGAAAGCCCACTGTAGCGATCACTTTCTTTTCCAGTGCAGAGGAAGGGGCAGGGAAAAGGAGGGGCAATCAGCTTACTGCATCTATTTTAAGAAAAGGGAGATGGATGGGCAGAACTTGTGAAGAGGAAGGCAGTAACTTTGGTTTTCTTCCTGTGAAAGTTTTAGTATTTGTGCTCTGCCTTTCTTCTTCTCAGAAAAAAGAAAGATGTTTTCAGACACCAGAAGATACGAGGGTTGAGCATGAATATCAGTTCTAACAAAGGGAGAGACTTGAAGAAAAACAACTTACATTTCTCCAAGAAATTTAACATGCTACACAGTACTTTCCATAGGTTTGTGAAATCACATCTAAGAACAACTCTGGCAGCAGAGACTAAATTTACATCACTCTATAAAACTGAATGAAACACAAGTTAGTGATCACATACATATTGATGAGATAGAAGCATGTGTATCTGGGACGAGAGCGAGCATAGGATAGTAATATTTTTAATAGAAATCAATCTAAGAGGATTTTTTTTCATCTTTATTTCAATCTAATCTGTGAATGTGGAGCTTGTACTGCAAACAGGAAAAGCAAGACTATACAATAAGCTGTTCTGACTTAAGATCACAGAATAGAAAGGCTCACAAGCAAGTGACTCCATGCAGAGCTTACAGAACATAAATTATGCATCTAAGTGCCATGTTACAGTAAGCACATTACAGATTCCTCGCTAGATTCGCACAAAATACATGCACGCACCCATTGGCATTGGGTTCTGATGAAGTTGTGCACAATTTCTTTGCCTCAAAACAGGTAATCGCATCTCTAGCCTGCAATTGCTGTAATTTCTTAACTATGTAAAAACAATTCTAGGCTTTGAACAGAAAAATCCAAGCGAAGGCTTGTCCGTGTCCTGGTAAACAGTTACTGCTTAACACAGCTAAGCATAAGGTAGCTGTGATGGGAAGATTTGGAAACCTGATAAACGAGACCAGTTGCAAACTTCATAACAATATTTAACTAGATTGATGTTCATTAACAATATACATTGCCAATGGTTAGGTTCTTAATCATTATCAGCCATTATCATTATATATTCAAACAGGTAGGCCCTAATCATTTTATCCTAAATTAGCTTTGAGTATACAATACCACTGATCTGATGCCACATAGTTAAATACTGATGGCTACGGTCCTTGATGGTCTTTGTTGCTGAAGCTGAGGTGAACAGGTAAGTGCGTTGTTTGGACTCTAAAGCGGCAACCATGGTGGTAGACTTCTTTCTTCCTTATTTCTCCTTGCTCTTGCCGTGTGTTTTTAATGCTCATAATCTCTTCCACCAAAAAAGAGTGTGGGAAGCAATCTCATCTGCTCCTGACATTATTTATCTTCTTTTCTTTAGGACCAGAAACTGTTCTGGTTCCACCAGAAAACCTTCCTGTTGCTCTGTATGCTTTGTTTTCACTTGCAGATTTTATTACCTGAATTGTTGATTAACATGTTTTTCTGTCCCCTATTTGTGCAATTAAACATATGTCTGCCTTTGCAGCTATGTATTATTGCTGTACTTATATTTAGCTGTGATATAAAATGCTTTCATGCTCTTAGGAGGGTTATGCTATTAGCAGTGTTATGAAGCGCTTAAATACTGTGGCTAGTTACACTATTTTAGTGTACTTATGACTGAGTTTAAGGCAATAAAACATTAATTATGTCTTGTCCACTTTATAGAATCATAGAATGTGTTGGGTTGGAAGGGACCTTTAAAGGTCATCTAGTCCACCCCCCACCCCCCCAGTAAGCAGGGACATCTAACTAGATCAGGTTGCTCAGAGCCTCATCAAGCCTGGCCTTGAATGTCTCCAGGGATCGGGCCTCTACCACCTCTCTGGGCAACCTGTTAAAGTGTTTCACCACCCTCATTGTAAAGAACTTCATCCTAATGTCTAATCTAAATCTACCCTGCTCTAGTTTAAAACCATTGCCCCTTGTCCTATCGCTACATGCCCTTGCAAACAGCCCCTCCCCAGCTTTCCTGTAGGCCCCCTTCAGGTACCGGAAGGCTGCTATAAGGTCTCCCCGGAGCCTTCTCTTCTCCAGGCTGAACAACCCCAACTCTCTCAGCCTGTCTTCACAGGAGAGGTGCTCCAGCCCTCGGATCATCTTCATGGCCCTCCTCTGGACCCGCTCCAACACGTCTGTTGGAGCTGTATGGCTGTTACAGGTCTCTGGCTACATACTGCCTATTTTTCTGGGCATTGTTGCTGCCTTCTAGGAATACAGAAGAGCTGAGATTCTTAGAGGAGACTCGTTAGGGCTGCTAGATCACTTCCTGGGAAATCCCCGAAGTTTGACGCCCCTTAGAAGATTCTGCATGGGTTGGGTTTTTTTTCCCCCCATTTTCTTTCAAACATTTAAGCATGATCTCTATTGCTTTGAGTACACTACATCATAGTGTAAAATTAATTCATGCTCCCTCCCCTCAAACACCCTGGAGGGTTCAACCCAAATTTTCTTTAGAATACGGTTCCCAATATGCTCAGAGTTAGGAAGATGGATATAGTTTTTATCTCCCCCTCCGATGCCAACCGTATGTAACAGTCAATCTGGTTTAAAACCAAACAAAACACTCCATCCTATTTTAAAATTTTATAGTAACCTAGAACAAAGTGTGAATTTGCTTTTGACCACCTTTACATATCTTATTTACCCTTGGACATAACCTACTCAAAGTTAAGGACTACTGCTAAACAAACAGGATATTCAAGGAGAAGGAAAATGTTTTCAAAGGTACAAAAGGCTACAGGCAGTGAGCTCAAAATTAAAATGATTTATGCATTTGAAATCTCCTCAATTAGATATAGACAAGCAGCAAAACAAAGAGAATTAAGAGTCACCTCGCAACAAAAATCTTCAAAGAAAATAAATGGAACTAGAGAACAATTATCTACTCAAATGTACTACTCCAGACTATTAGCTCCTGAGCTACTGTAGACAGCCAGTGGTTTGCTGTGTTAAGAAGCCTGCAGAAACATTTTATAGGATTTTCCATTCACAATGGGATTACTGAAAGCGTATGGTGGTTGACAAGGAATGTCAGGAGAATGTCACTGATCCAAAGCGTGCCACAGCGGACTGCTATGACCAGCAGAAATCACTGCTGAAGGAAGGGGGTAAAAAAAGGAGAAACACTGGTGTCTTGGGATTGCAGAGACATACATTAACATACAGAGAAGTATGGAAAGTATGAAAGAACACTGGACCATGAGGAGATTATTTGTTTGTAAAGCAGATAGTGGCCTGCAAGTTTTAAATAATTTCAGATTTTAGGTTGAGTAGTCAGGCAATAATTATGGACTTGATTATATTACAGAATCTTAGTGCAAATTATGGTCTAGAGAAAGTAGTTTAAAACAAAAACCTAAATTATTATACGAGTGCATATAGTGTAGATACAAACACACACACTTGCAAAATGCAAGAATTGTTTTTTCAAGAAAGGTGCAAAAGGTGGAGACAAAGTGAAACCAAAACTATTCACTAGTTTGAAAAAAAAAAAGAAAAATCAAAAGTAGCGACAGATTTTGAGCGTAGGAGGTTAAAAAAAGCAGATCAAAAACAATTTGCACAAACGGATGTCAATTTCAGAATAAATAATGCTAATCTCTTTTATTTTTGGAAATGTACAGACATCATTAAGAACATCAAGTAAAAAGAAAATCCCTAAAAGCAAGCAATACAAGCAATAAGGAGGAGACATTTTAAGAAATTATCATCAGCTTTCACTTCAATGGCAGGTACTATACTAATTAAGGAATATTTGCTAAACAAAAGAAACCCCACAAACAAAAAACTCCAAAAAAACTGAAAACAAAACACACATCCAAAAACCTATAACAAGTAAGCAAAACATTTTTATAAATGTATAGCCTAGATGAACCTTTTGAAAGTTACAGTTCCCTCGAAGAAGGAAAACTAAGAACAGTGACATATTTTTTTCTGTAGAAATTTCCTATGACAAAGTATCAGCACTAACTCACCCAATAAAGAACTGCAGAAGTCTGCAAGATACTGAGCGATTAAAATGTGGTATTAGAAGAGACTGCAAAATTAGCATGTTAGTCCCACTCTGAAACGAGGTGGGTCCTATGCTCATGTCTTGCTGAAGCTCACAGGAATCTGCACAGATGTACAAGCATGAGTTAGTGGATGTAACGGTGTAATTGGGATCAAAGTACAGAAAGTAAGCCTTAATAAAAGAAAGAACTTGTTTTGGACCTCATGGGAGGTATGATTTGTAGAGGACTGTTGGGAGAGAGGGGAAGAAGAAGAAGAAAAAAAAAAAAAAAAAAAAAAAAAAAGGAATATCACTGTGTTGCATGTACCACCATACATAGTATTATTTATCACCACAAATAGTAACACTACTCACACCTACAACCACCTGATAAGCCTTTAATTGGGGCTATTCTTTTTTTTCCTTAGTGCACTAAAAATACCATCAGATCTCAAATGGGGCTATCTTCCTTCACATGCCCTTTGCTAACTTCCCATAGCAGCACAGTATAAGAAAGGAGGAAAAAAAAAAAAAGCAAGTTGTACACATGGTAATCATTTCTGTTCCAGCTTTTACTAAGAGATCGCTCACAAAAAACAGATCTGTCACGGTAAGTAAATTATGTCAACATTTGTCTGAGATCCAAACTGCCTCTTAAGCGTTGAAGTGTTCTTTCTCATTATCTGGTATGGTACTACTGAAGCATACTTGCAGGGTATGTTTCTATGCTATTGTTCACACCTACCAAATGTCAGATCTGTCATTTGTTAAAGTGCTGATGTTTTAAGTAATAACTTAATTAAAACTTTAAGCAGGATTTTCCTAAGTCTTACACATCAGTTCAATGTTGCTCCAAGTGGAACTTACAGATTATACTTTTATTGATATTTTTATCACTTGCATTTTTTGACAAACAAATACTATACGCTAATAAGATGGGGCAATTCTTAATGTTACTAGAGATAAGGTGGTTTTCTTAAGAAAAAAATTTAGATTTTTTAAAACAGCTGAAGCATGTATTGTTTGGTTTATAGCATTTTTAGTAGAGGACATGAAAACTGCTTTTAGTATCTCATGCTGTACAATTTGAGGGGAAGGGAAACAGACAAAGGTTGCAGTAACACAACATCAAAGTAAAATGCAGAAGACAAAAATAAGAACAGAGCTGGGAAAAATGTATCAGTATTACCATGGAACAGGAAACAACACACAAGCAAAAACACAGTAACAACAGATAAATTCCGAAAGAATGAAAGACAAAAGACATAACATTTACTGCATGTTGCTAGAGAACAGCAACCTGCTTTCAGAAAAGCATCAGGAAATTCAAAGCAAAGGTCCTCTGACACTTTTCCCCAAGTGATCAGTTCCTCTGCCTAGCCCACTACACCCTTCTCTTCCTCCTCCTGTGCAGTCCACAGCTGACAAAAATAAATGGGATAGGATTAGGACAGAAGATTCTTCTCCTAACTAATCCATCTTCCTAGCTTGCAATATACTAGAAAAAATACACTTACTTTTTTTTTTTTTTAAAGTCTATCTTTAAACTCAGTAAGAACGAAACCTTAAGCACTTCAAGGATGATTTCAAACAGTTAAAAATGAGACACCTGTAAGGAGAAAGCTGAGAGTTACATAGTTGAATAGTCAAGATGATGAAGAATGAAAATGCAGTTAGGAGAGGCACACCATGTCTTGTGTACAGCAAATCTTCCTGGAACTCTTGCTGAAAACATCCATGTAAGTATAAAGTGAAAAAACCTCACAAAATTTAAACAGGGTCATTTACAGAATGTAGTATTATATTAACTTAATTGAACTATAATTTTTCTAAAATTTAAAAAAAAATAATAATAATTGAACAGTATCTGTTGAGCTCCTAAGACTATCATATATCAGTATGTATTTTGACACTAAACAGATCAAGTCTGAAGAGGTCTGTGTTAAAAACCCTTCATAACTACCCATTAATCCAGTTCTGTGTTCACATCAATGCCCGATAGTTACATGTCCTCAGATAGTTTTACTTGTGCTATGGAGAGGTTTTCCATGATTTACACATACCATATTCATATATGTCTAATATGACACAGTACTATGCTTATATTATGTGTTTGTATCCTGGACCGCTTATGCTTATAAAGGCAGTCATAATCCCTGAAAAGACAAAAAATATTTTCAAGACGATAAACAGTAGTTTAAATACTTTGTAGGGATTTTTTTTTTACAGCTAAGCTTAATCATTCTTTTGTAGCAAAACTTTATTTCAAGTCAGAAGATATCCTCAATTGCAAATGATTCTCCAAAGAAATCTGTTTCTTCTCTGTACTAGGTATCTTCTTTCTTTGTTCCTTAATAATTTGAAGAAATACATGTAGATTTCACTTGAAGCAAGGAAAAGACTGTCTCTTTAATAAATATATTAAATATAACAGAAAATAATATTCACAATACCATCCAAGATCATTTTTATAAAGTTCAGAAATACTCATTTTCATCTTGCCAATGAGCACAAGAACTGCAACAAAAACAACCAGGAACGTCAAAAGCCAAGATTCTGTATCACATGCAGATATAATCAATCAGGCCCATCACAGGGGGGAACTTCTTACGCCCTTTTCAAGTATTTTTTGTTGTTTGGTATTTTCTAAGTAACCTGCACGTTCATTGGTAGCATCTGACATTTTCACCTGATATCCCAGTTTAAAATACAATGACCTCAACACTGTCCCTCTCAAAACAAACACTCCTATTCATAAAATGGGGGAGAGGGGGACAGAAATGAGTGTACAGATCTCCACTTGTCAACCAGCCTGTCCCTAGCTTCCATGACAAGGGGTCTTTCCCCTCTTAAACTCTTTTAGAGACATAGTCTCTTCGCTTTCTTCAAGGCAAGGTGAGACTGCAGCAAAGACCCAGCTGACACGGACACCCAAGCCAGGAAAGGTGACATCGTTTCCACTAGCACCACACCGAGCACTAGCAGGAAATCCAAAAAAGACACTCCTGTCCCTGGAGAACAAATAGTTCTCTCTTCTCCCAGAAGAAATGATTTATAGGAGAACCATCCTACTGCCATAGACACAGGTTTTAATTTGAGCAAATTCAGTTTTTGATCAAGGAGCTAATGAAAAATATAACAAGAATTTTAATTGAGAATAAAGTTTTTTGTAGTACCTATTCTATGCAGTGCGGTTCATGAGCTTTACTTCATGTAACACAACCTATAATTTAAATAAGTTTTACAGAATAAGGTAACACGGGTGTTTTATTCAGACCAGGATCCAAGACATTTTTAGTACAAGAGCAGGTAAAGAAAAAGATAACCCTTGCTGTTCCCATTTGCTTGATTTCTTTTATTATACAGAAGCCATAATAATTATTTTAATAAACCTAGTGTTTTGTGAGGTATAGAAAAGGCAAATAAATAAAAATATTCAGAAAAAGGAAAAGGATCAGGAAGCTCCCTGTTCTTTACGTGCACCATTGTATTTCCTGTCATAAACAGATTATGGTCTCCCCACTGCACAGTAAGCCACAGAAGACAACTTAAAATCACTAGGAAAGGGAAAGAAGAACCTCGATTCCTCCTGTTTCCCCAGTGCCAAATGGAAAGATGCTGCCAACAGCATGGTCTGCACACCGTTTGGCTCCCTGAAAGCTGACCCACTCTTCCTACTCTTTCAGCAGCTACTAATGCAAGTCGCAACAAGTGAAAACCTCTCATGTAATGAATATTACCCTGTTGTCTTTTGGATTGTTTTTTTTTCCCCCCCATCTGCAGATATGCTCCCACAGTTGTTAGTATATCATGTTCCCACCTTTAATGCAGAAGAAAGAAGGGGAACCACAGAGTAAAAATAGAAAATATGATAAGATTGCCATTATCTATGCCACATTTTAGCACGGATTTGTGGTCCCAAATCTTAAATAAGAAAAGGTCTCAAGAGCTGGGAGCTGGTAGTTGGGTGGGAGTTATAAAGAGGCAGCAGTTTCCACACTGCGCTTTCCTCTCCTACCTCCTCACGGCACATCTAACGCTATTAGATCCCTTTAATCAGGAATTAGATTTTCTTCCGCAATCTCACTGCACATAAAAGCTACTGCATAGCATATGCACTGGAAGACCTTAATTCTTAAGAGTGGATGCTAAAGGATGTAGACCTAGAACATTTCTGACCTACCGAAACTTAAAATTTTAAGCGAGGAGATAACATCTGGACAGCAGAATATTCCCATCTTTGTTCTCTGGAGACTCCAGCTCTACATAAGTACCCATTCTACCAAAAGAATACATTCTTAATTACAAATGAAAAAAACATCATAGACAGAAGGAACATTTCCAAGATGCTCGCTCTCTGGGCCGCACTACTCAGCTAGTATGCAATAACTTGTTCATAATATGCTCTATGCTGTAGTCTGTACTGGGGAATATACTACATATTGATACACTGAAACACAGAGGAAAACCAAAGTCAGTCTTCAACTACCACGCCACGAAGGAGAAATCCCCCAGCAGGAAGTAGTATGCGATCACTTAAAAGACTTTGTATTTGATAAATTCCTCATATTCCATATTCCCCAAAGTAAACGTGTAAAAATGACCATGTTCTATAAAATCTTAACAAAATAGTTAAAGATTGTCACAAGGAACTCAAAATATGTTACATAAACACATTTTTAGGCTGACCAAAATTATCTAAACTCTATTCCAGAGTGCTTACAATCTGAATTTCAATGAAGCATGTGAATATGACAGAAAATAGGTGATAAAATGTATACACTTTTCTGTTGGAGCTCATACTGGCATTTAATTTCTTTAAGACTAACCACTTACAGATCTTATTATCTACCAGAACAACTGAACTTGCAGTCAACAGTTATTTCATCTGGGATTATAATTCAAGAAATAGTTCTTGAAGATACTAAGACCAGATACTCATTTTCAGTAGACAGGTAGTACTAAAGTGGATATTTTCATTGAAGGCTTTTAACCTTGAGAGCCACATTAGAAAGGCACTTTAGGGAGAAGTATAAAATGCTGCAGTGCTTGGCATCATGTAATGAAACGGTGCAAAGCATAAAGTGACCCTGAGATGAGTATATTAGAATTCAGCATTAAATACATGAGAGTGAACTTCTGGACATTCTGGCAAAAGCAACATTGTCCCTTTTATCAGATTTCTTTACAGTGGTGTAGAACTGACTTGAAAGGCTGCTGCAAACAACGACTACTCTTTCCTGCTCTTTGGAGACGCAGCGGACTTGAAAAGCACCACCAGTTCATTTTTGCTTAGACTCTGATGTAGATTTAGTATGTAACAAAGTCCCCCACATCATCTGTATGTGTCACTAGGAAAACTTTCCTTCAAGAAATGAATCAAATCATGCTTTTATTTTTCCTTTCCTATGGAGGCCAGAGTCTTAGATGACCCCACCAAGACTTCCTAGCTCAGCATTTTACCTGTC
The DNA here is from genome assembly GCA_008921705.1 of Burhinus oedicnemus. Taxonomy (NCBI): domain Eukaryota; kingdom Metazoa; phylum Chordata; class Aves; order Charadriiformes; family Burhinidae; genus Burhinus; species Burhinus oedicnemus. Next base: position 1,117,774 of record VFFE01009028.1, on the reverse strand, counting down.
TTAAACATATTGTCCATCTGACACCTATGTTAAACAATAGTATAGGCAGCTCAGAAACATTACACAAAAATAACATTTATTGTTAAGCTACACATTAATGTTGATTGCATATGAACAATTTTTTTCTGCTGCGTCTTAGTTGGGAATCCCAGGCTTCCAAAAGATCTGTACTCAACAGCTCAGAGAAAAAAGATGTTTCAGACAAAAACCCTAGAAGCAAATATTAAAATTTAGTCTATCAGTGAGGATATGAAAATCTGAATACGGCAAGTGTAATTTGAGTATAGGATGAACGTAGCATGTAAGGTACTTCCCCTTTTTAAGAGGTAGACTGCAAGGTAAGGATGTATATATGCCAGCTGTTACCACAGAGTAAGAGGTACACCATAAATCATAAGGTAGTTACTATTATTGTATCACTGTAAAGATATCCAGGCTTCCAAACTTAATTTTTAAGCCTCGGACACTCACACAAACCTCCTGCTAAATTATTACACTCCATACAAGTCAATGCACAGGCATACAATTATTCATTACCTTTATCCATTGGCTTACTCTAAATTAATAACAACAGTGATACAAGGCCCAAAACAAACAAGCTGTTCGCTAGTTTATTGAGAAAAACAAACAAACTTACACATCTGTTCCACTGCATGCAGGCGGCTTCATTTGAGGTTAAATACTTGCTACTCACACTTAATGATGATGATTGTATCTGAGGAAGAGAAGAAAGTAATTCCTTTCAGTAATTTTTTTAGTCATGTTAACTGTCACAGTGGGAAATCATGAGATGTTTCAAGTTTCTCTTTAGGCGATAGCTCTAGTAATTGCACTTAGATGACTAGCTCTCACCTTTTTTTTCCCCAAATCTCTAGCTCGCATAATTGTCAAGAAAAAATTAGACATTTTCAACTCTAGAGCTGCAAAGCAAAAAAATCAAAATAATCCCCCCCACAGATGGATACTAAAAAAGATTTAAAAGTCAAATTTTTGTACTTCGCTTGGTCCATTTTTTTGTAATGCTTTTTTTATGCATGCTTTTTAATGCTTAGGGATGACTACATCTCATGATGAATGAAACCAAGTCTACACTACATGCAAGATTCCAAAGGAGCTTGTTGTCACCTTTCAATGCACTACAGGATTCATCTGGCAGCTTGTTACACCTTCTCTTCGTAAGCTAAACATACAGCTTACACACTGCACCTAGCATGTGTGTTAATTAACATGCAACAGCATAGTGTCGCGGATGGAAATAATAGACACGGTGATGATTTAGTAGCAATTCAAAATTTATTAATGATTTGAGATAGATCAAGAGATTAAGTTTTAGCAGCACTTAATCATTAACTGATTTAAGGATTTACAAGATGATTTGACAAAATAATTGAACAGCAACTTAATTATAGATTCAAGAATAGCAAGATTCACACTAACTTACTATAAGGTATCCCAAATCGATACATACACATAGAGCACAAACATACAAACACACACCACTTGAGGGGTCACACCCACACCTGAGTTTTTAACTGCTAGGACCAAAGGTCCCTTCGCAATGGGCGATTCCAGTAAGCCGACAGGTGACCCTTTATTAGCACGCACAGACAAATATTTGGATCCAGTAAAGCATGAGAACATCCACACTCGTAAGAGCTAACGTGTATGTAGAGAGGTGGATGAAAGAGAGGCTAGCCTATGGTTAAAATTTCCCTCTGAGTTTGGAGTAAATACTCACAATGCATCGGCATTCCTCAGCAGGCGATAACTGAGACTCGAGGGGAGTTGACTTGCCCTGGCCTTGTGATCCTCGAGGTGTTTGCCCAAGCAGCGTCCCAGCTCAGGGGAGATGCTGGTCACAGTCTGCTGCGATCCAGGAGTGCTCAAAGGGTCTTTACTAGAATCGCTGCTTACAGGATCTGAGATAATTGACTTTAATCAGGTATTTTTCCACTCCGGCCCAACTCGGACGATGGGATATTCTGGTACTTTCCACCAGTTGTGCAAGTCTAGAACTTGCTAGATCTGCAAGCTCTGGTATCACCTCCCTTTGGGCCATGATCCAGGTACAGATGTACCAGGCTGTCAGGGGGTGATTGATTGTCATTACCGTTCCCAAGCGATAGGGGAAGCAGGAGCCAGGTGCATTGAGAGAGTGCCTTACCACTCTGGTCCTTTGTCTTTCGCAATTCATGCCTGACTCCTCCTAGGTTGGTATGTGGCCCAGGGATGGGGAATTGCACCAAGCACCGAGTGGCACCACCACACAAGATCAACACAAGATTTTGGTTCCCCGTGTATGAGAAAGGAATGATTGCAAGTGGAGCACATTAAGTCAGATATTTTGACTTAGCAACAAAAAAGACCACAACAGTCTCTCACAGGATGTATTTTTGGAGTTCTGCAACTTCAGTCCCACTGACGGTTATACAGACACGAGTGCCATTGTGCAGAGGCCCCAGCTGTTTCACTGCCCCAGTACACCAAATAAAGAACAACCAAGAAATTTTTCTGCCACCTTAGAAAATCTGGAAAGTCAACTTTGACTCCAAATCCAAATGCAGAAAATGCTGGACTCTGCAATGCTCAGTCGTCAGGATGGTGTTTTGTCCTCTTTTCTAAACTTCATATGGATCAAACATCAACAGGGGTTAAATCAGCAAAGCATTCTCCCCATCAGTCTGTGCTTACTGCTCTTATTCAGGTTGTGAGATGGTGATCGATACATACGCTCACATATTTAATTTTTTTTTTCCCTTGAGAAAGAGAACACCTCTCAGAGGGAGGAAAGTCCTGATTGCTGGCTTAGTGTGCATTATGGAATGAATTACACGTAATCTCTTTCACCAACATTTACACTTAAAAAATACTTCCATACTCCCTCTTAAGCAAGTGAAAACATCTCCAGAGCTGTGTGGCTGGCTAATTTGACTGTTAAGATGAGACACTTCAGCTGTCCCTACTACAGCGAACATTTAAATAATGTATACAAAGAGGAAGGTGTCCAGCCAAGGAGACAGAGACCCACCCGGCGCAGAGCGCTCACCAGGAGCAGGCAGGGAACTCTCAGGAGATGCGGATTCAGCTCCTCAGGCAAAGCAGGGAAGTGAACCTGGCTCTCCCACATTCCTTGCAAGTGCCAGAGCCATCAGACTACAGGCAAGACAGAGTACAAATAATGCACCTTTATCCTCCCTGACGTCTTGAAAAAACAACACCAAACCCCCAAAACCCTTCCATTGCCGTTTTTTCCATTCTTTCATGTGTTAAAGATGACTATAAAATATTTTCAAGCTGGGTCAAACATTTCATTCAATTCAAATTAATGTTTGAGTTTTCTTGATTGTTTATTTCATTAAGAATAACAAAGAAAAAGTAATTTTATCTGGATCTGAGCTTATTTTCTTCAGAGGCAAACACTGATTCAGAAAATAGCATACAGACCTACAGCAACAGATAACCAGCATAATTATTGAAATGCTAATTAAATGAACATATTTGGGGCAAAATTGGTACAAATTCTTTGATCATTGTCATATGAGACAAATATATTATTAATTTTAAAGATCTTCTTCAACATGTTTGTGAAGAATTGCAAAAGAGTATTGTTAAAATATGTCACAGCTGTTCAACCAAGCCTATTTTCAGCCATAATTCTCAGGCTATTGACTCTGAAGTCCAGAGACACCTTTTCTATTAAATGTACAGAAAATCAGAGCACTCGGTGCAAGAATTGCTCTAACACACCAAGGGAAATATATATCTGTATGACACTAGTGAAGGTAAACAAGCAGACATGACTCAAAAAAAGAAAATCCAATAAGCTTTCAGACACCTATAGAAGCGAACTAGTAACACTCTAAACCTTCAAGGAGGGATCATCCAACCCTACATGTCACTACAAAGCAAAGGGGGAAGGGAAAAAGGTGAGAGATGGAAGGGAGACAAGTGTGCAGTAATAGCTAAACAGAGCACACAAGTTGCAAGTTTAAGTAAAGATTATGGTAGTATCATAATATTTCTTATGTCAGCATCCATTGAAAACCAGTCTTACACAGGTTATGGAAAAGATTGATACTTCACTTTCCAATATGTTGTTCAAGATAAAAATAAATAAATAAAGCACAATTTGTTTTGAATTATCACACTTGAATAAGGATAATAAGGATCTTAAAAAAAAAAAAATCAAGCTATTTCCCTGCTGTTGCTTTAACAGACCATTTATATTATGCTCTGCCTCATCACCAAAAAAAAAAGAAAAAGAGAAAAAGAAACAAAACAATACTACCATGGTTAAACTATGTATCACACTACATAATTTAGGATAGAAATTCCTCCACTTTGGGGAAAAAAAAAACAAATGATAAAAGCTTTAGTTGTTCTTACTTCTTGTTGTGTGTGCTTTAAACTCTAGATTTCACTTGAAAGCTACCTTTAGGCCACAGAAACTACTCCATTTTTTCACTAATTGGTTGAAATCAAACAACCCCATAGTTGTGAATTGACAGATATTGATGATGCCAGTAGCAAATGCAAAATAAACAGCCAAAGATGTACAGAAAACAATGCGCATTTCCCACATGCAAGAGAAGACCTTTTTGTGAAGCCTGTTTTGAAAGTGTACACTAGAACAGATTAACATTATGTAAATTACATTAATTTATGTCAATACTACTAAAATACCTAGATTGTCCCTATTTAGGGAAAAAATGTCAGTCATAATGAGGAGCTAAACACTATGGTCTAAATTGTGCAAAATCCCCAACTATAATACTGTTTCCTACCTAAACTTAAGCTTATCATCACACCTGTTTCCATAAGGCCAATTATTTTAACTGTACGTTACAGTGGCAACCCCATAGCACAATTTGCTCATTTTGAAGATACAAACTCCTACAAATTAAAAGCAAGCCTCGAAAAACACGATTTACAAAATCTTCAACATGAATGGTGGTAAAATGCAGCAAGGTGTTGGGAGATACACCACCTGCATTCCTTAACCCAAACTTTCTCAGAGCCACAAAAAAAAAAAAAATTCTCAAGGAAGTGATTGTATTAGAATTAGAAGAAAACAAATTCCAAGAAAAAGGGGAGGGGGAAAAAAAAAAAAAGACACAATGGGATCAAAGGCCACATAAACCAGCAACTATTTCCTACAACCTAAGAGTTTGCCAGAACTTTCTTCTGTAATATCTAATTCTTAAGAATCTTTGATAGGAGGATATTCTACTTTACATATAAAACTTCAGACAGACAATTGTAAACAAACTTGTAAAATTCAGTTGCCCTCCTGTATTTCCAAAGGACCTGTTATAAGCCTTAGTGATGTATTATGTGTACTGAAGCAGACCCCCTCTGCAATAACCACCCGTGACCCCATGACACTAGCTGTTCTGCAAACACAATTCTTGCTCAGGACGTTTGCAATCTAGGTTTAAAATGAGCCAGAATAGGTGGAAACAGCAAATAGAGCGAGAAGCCATAGCAGACAAGGTAACAGAGAGACAGCAAGCATTACTCTAAGCTCACCACCTGTCTAGCCTTCCACTGTTACATTCTTTGCCTTTCACCTTATCATTGAGGATGCTGTACTTGTTAAAATTGGGCTTGATACAGAGTAACAATAAAAGAGTTACAGCTGTTCAAAAGTACAAGTGTTTAGAAAACTCTTCTGAGATGCTTAGTTTAGATATCTCATTTTACTTTCATTTTACTTGTTCGCAATCAATTCTTACATTTATCTGCCCTGGAGAACTTCTACGGAATAAATTCCTCAACATCTGTTAAAGTTGGAAAATGTTAGCAACACTGTAGGTACCAAAGGAGATAGACATCCAACCCTATAAAAACTTTCAGCACCTTGTCTGTTGGCTTTATCCTTAGCAGACAGCACTCAAATTTCTAAGAGTCCACAAAAGAATTTCTGCTGCTTTTAATATACAATGAAGAGATGTAAGATTTTTTTTCTCCACAAAACCAATCTCCATAGTAAATAATAACTAGAATGCCCCTGCCCAGTTTTTGTACAAACACAGGCTTTCTAGTAGCAGTATGGTATCTTGGGAACAGCTGATAAAGTCTTCCAGACTTCACTACCCCCAGTACGTACTCCACAAACATCCTCCCAAGGGTGCACGTCTGCACTTTAAGTGAAATGCTGCATTACTGCAGATAACCTTTAGAAGAAAAGAAATGCGCTCACTCTCTTGAAAAGCAAAACACATGCACGTACATCATGGGCCACACAGAAAACAACACATAACGAAAGCCTGAGAAGTATGTTTATGTTATGGCAGCTTGAAAGACTTTCTCTGCTTGGTATTATAGGTGTAGCATGACAGCTCACGCTAAAAATGATTGAAATCTCTCAGAGATACCCCCCCAGAAACGAGACACAACTGTTAACACATAAGCACAAGGCCGAAATGATTGAGGAAAGAGGACTTTTTTTCTACGCTGCAAAGCCAAACACTACTAAACTTAGCAATGACAATTAAAATCACCATTAATGCAAAAGGGTCCTTTTACCTTTCACAGCATTAATAAATGTTTTTTTACACTTTTAGTAGACTGCACGTACAGTACACAACTTTAAGTCTATCAGACACCCTCTGAAATCCAGTAAGCATTGTAACCCAGCCAGTGTCTGCCATCAGCAGCTGTCTCAGTGTAGATCTAGAAGTTATAGAAGACGTTTTTAAGCAAAATTACAACATCCCAAGTAGAAAACGACTGAAGCAGTACACGAAAGTTAAATGCTGCTGGTTTTCCATATGCACGTTCCTTGAGCGACTCTGTCCAAGAGAGACGAGGCTGGGAACTTCACCCCACGCAGGAAGAGATGCGGTGTTTACGCCGCGGCCCAGGCGCCTGCCCCCCTCGTGTCCCGCGTTCTCGGGGGAAACGCTTTTTAAGATTTCCTGGGCTTTTCGGCCCCGGCGCCCGGCCGGCAAGCCTGTGCCCCAGAAGCCCGCCCGCCCCGCCGGTCCCCGCACAGCCCCGGCCCGCGCCGTGCGCCCTGCCATCATCGCGGCCGCCCGCTGCGGGGGGCGGCGGGCTCTCCCTCCCCGGGGCTGCCCGGGCCATCTTAGCTCGGGATGGCAGCGGCCACATGGTCACCGCTGCCTCCGCGGGCCCGGCTCCCGCGGCCTCCCGGCGGCGCGGCCCCGCCAGGTGGGAGCGGGTGCGCAGCCCCGGCGGCTCCCGCCGACCCGGCCCGGCCCGCGCCGCGCACAATGCCAGGAGGGCTCGGGGCGCGGCCAGCGGCTCGACGGGCACCCCTCCCCGGGCGGGGGGGCGGCAGAGCCTGCCGGGCGGTCCGGGCCAGCGCCGAGCCCCCGGGAATCGGCGACCCCCGCCCGCCGGGCCGGCCGAGCCCCCTCCCGAGGCCTCGCAGACAATGGAGCCAGCACCGCGGGCCTAGTCCCCGGCTTCCTGCGCCGCCCCGCCGCCACACGCCCCCTCCCCGGCCTGGCGGCGCTGTCCTGCGGGCGCTCCCAGGCGGGACGGGGCGCCGCCGGGCCTGGGGCGCGGGGCTCCGGCCGCACAGGCTGCAGCGCCGCCGAGGCAAAACCCGGCGGCAGGGCTGGGGGGGGGAGGACGAGCCGGACCGCTCTGCCCGGCCCCCTCCCGGTGCCGGAACGGGGCCACTCACCTCCCGGGCGGCCACCGCAGAGGAAGCCGGAGGTCGTTGCCACCGCCCGGCTGGGCCCGAAGGAGTTAAAAGGAAGGGCCGGGCGGGACCGTCCCATTCATTAGCCGGTCGCTTTGTCTCCGGCCGCCGCCGCCGCCGCGGCGCTGAGCAGGCTGCCCCGGCTCGGCCGCCACGGGGCGCGGTGCGCAGGCGCCGGGCGCGGGGGGCGGGGCTGCCGAGCGGCGGCACGCACGGCGCGCAACATGTCATCCGGGCAGCGGCCCGCAAAATGGCTGCCCCCGGGGCCGTGACGCCCAGGGGGCGGCGGGGCGGCTCCGCGCCCGGATCCGGATCGGGGCGGCGGCGGCCGCGGGGAGCCGGCTGTCCTGCGGCGCCGCCCCCGTGGCGGGGCCAGGGTGAGACGCGAGCCTTCTTTGCAAAGGCGCGGCCGCTCGCCTCAGCCCGCTCCCTTTCCGGGGCGGCTGAAGGGGGCGGATGTCGCGGCTCTGAGGGCGGCGGGGACGTGGAGGCGCCGGCCTGGGGGTTCCTGCGGCGCCGCAGGCCTCGAGGGACTGCCAGGGCCTCTGTCCTGCCGGCAGCGCCTTCCCCGGGAGGCCGCGGGCGGGCGCCCCGAGCTTCCCCGGGGCCGGCCGCGGTCGAAGCCGCCGTTCCCGTCCTCGCAGCGGGGGCTGGCGGGCGGGGCAGCGCGGGGAGCTGGTGCCTGGCGGACGGCGAGCTCGCAGCGGGCTGCCGGCAGGGCCCCGGCTTCAGGAAGGGCCGGCAGCCTCCCCTGGCCGAAACCCCGAGGGCATGGCTCCGCTGGAGCGCGGGCACGGCAGTAGTCTGAACACAGCCCCTCACTTATTCAAGAATTTAATCTCTATCTTGCATGTTTGCGTTTAAACCCCCCCCACCTCGATGTCTGTTTGTGGTGTGATGCGCACTCGACTTGTTTCTGGGCTGTTTTGCTGTACTTGCAGCCACTGCCTGCCTCGGGAGGAGCACTTCAGCCTGGTCGCCTGTGTGGCCGTCACAGGGCAGGCTGCTCAGGGATGAAGGATGTGCATTGCGTTGGTTCAGCGAAACAGTGGCCCGCTGTATGCCTGAGATATCAGAATTTTTCTGGGTAAAGCCCCTCCAGTTTTGGTGTTCAGTTGTGGGGTCCGTGGTTGTCTCCTGTGATGGGGAAAGATCAGTCAAGATTGTCAAGTGGACTGAGTGATCCAGGCTTTTCGGGCAGGGTAGGGGTGAACCCAGGTGGTTTGTTGCAGTTTTTTTAACGTACGTCATTTCTACAGTGAGCAGGGTAAAGGTACGATCTGGTGAGACGTTGACACTAGTTGTCAAATTCCCAGTGGCAGTCATAGATTCCTGCTTCTCTGACTTCAGTGTCTGGTCATAATAAGTCACATCTTACCTTTGGGAGTGGAAGCAGGAGAAAAACGGTAACAGTTAGTAAAATTCTGTTTTGAAAGCAATACTAATTTTTAGATTAAGATACTGTTCAGAGAGAGAAATTTCTTTAATTATAGTGCTTAAGCAAGTACTTGTATTTTGATCTGAGCTGTTTTCGTCAGTTAATTGAATTTTTTATTTATTATTTTAAAAATTGAACAGATTTAGTCAAAAAATGTTTTGGTGGATATATGGCAGTATATGATGAACTCAGTTGATCGCTTTTTTGATTTGAAATATTGGTGCTCTTGAACATTATTCTATAGCATTTTTATGTTTGTACTATGTTTGGTCTTCCAAATGGATGGTGCCGATCAACAAAGTAAATGATCTGTTACAGTTAATGTTTCCTTTGGAAATCTCATGTCAAGTTTGTTGGGTATTTTTCATCCGTGTGCTACTCAAAATCACAACAAAATAGCTATTACACTGTGTGCTGGCAGTCTTTCTTAGTTCCATATTATAACTTTGTAACTTGCACTGTGTTTTTATTGATACAGTTGAACTGCTACTATAGACGATTGAGGCCACAGCGGTTTGAGGTGAAGTGACTTTGACTTACCCGATTTTCACTGTTTCAAAAACTGCACTTATATGAATACAACTAACTAAAAATGAAGTTTGGTCTTGGCCAGATCTGCCAACTAGACTCAGTAGTAGAGGTGTGAGAGCTTAGCTAAGAAGCCTGTACCATCAGTTCATTGACAAGTAATTATGGTGATTATTTAATATGCAATAATAATAATAAATAGAAATATCATCTCATAAGCCATCTCTTAGAGAACTATAGAATTGTAACAAGTATGTTGAATTTTACTTGGAATTCAAGTTACACTCACCACACCACAGAAAGCATGATAATATTAGAATATCGGGCTTTATTAATGGCTTTTTTTTTTTTTTGAAACAGCTGTGACTTTGAAGAGTTTCCCAATTTATAGTCCAAAATTGTACAGTAAATTAAAGACTGGAAATTCACTTTGTGCTTTCCTACTGCATATTGTTCTTTCCGTATGCCTGTCTCTGTACCTCTTCATTTTTTCATACATCCTATTCTGAAAATTTCCTTAAGGGTTAGTGAAAGTCGAGATTGATGAAAGTTGGTTATTTCTTTAAATTATCTTCTAAGTGGCTTGATAACCAATCAGTGGTTCAGTATATAATTTATAGATGTATATCACAGATTGAGTGAAATAGCTGAAACTTCTTTCTGTTACACAAATACACACTGGAAACTTAAGAAAGTAGGTCTTAAAGAGGAAAGCTGGGGCCAGAAAGTCTTCTCACAAACAACCAAGTAATATGAAGAATAAAACAATGAGATGATGGTGATCTGGTGACATAACTGCAAAGAAAAGTAAAAATAACTGCAATTCCTAGAGAAGGCTGCAGACTGCCAGCTTGTGGTGAATGTTGCAGCATTGCTGTAGGGATACTTTAAAGGTAGAGATTCTCCATAAAGCATGCAGTCTGTGGTGTAAGGATGTGAAAGAACATAGTCATTTGGATAGATGAGTATTAAGAAAGTCTAGCCAAGGCATCTTGACAGGAAGAAACCAAAACTTTTCTTATTTAAGAGTAATTTTTTTTTAAATTTTCCCCCATTTATGCCTTTATAAGCTTGTTATCTGTTTCAGATATTGTGAATAAACATCTTTATTTGCAAGTATAACTGAACCTGGCATGAATTAAAAGTGATCTGATGTTAAATGAATATAAAAAAGTAATTTCTCACTCCAGTCCCTTGAGCAAACTGCAAGTACCTGGTTCCTGTTATGTTTTGTAGAATATCAGAAAACTGACAGAGCATGCTCCCAAAGAAACTATTTGGGTTTTCTGGAGAATAGGTGTCACAGGTTCAAAGAAGGAAACATTACTGCAGTAACCGTAAGTAACCAGCTTTCTGTCCTTTGCAATACTGGGGTGCACATTGAACTTTGAAAGGCTCCCAGGGAGGCTGTAACAGGAGCCTAAAACAGTTGGAAACTAGATGAAATCCTTGTGTCCCTTCCTACGGTGACAGAACTTTAAATATGCCTTAAATATACCTATTTCTCTGTCAATATTATGTGTTATTAGATGATTGTAGGTGGTTAGTTGCTGCAGGCAGAGGTGTGTGTTCTGTGGTCTCAGGGTCTCTCCAGTCACTGAGCTGTTCATCTTAATCTGATTTTTTTCCCTCCTTCCCTCCTTCCCTCCTTCCCTCCTTCCCTCCTTCCCTCCTTCCCTCCTTCCCTCCTTCCCTCCTTCCCTCCTTCCCTCCTTCCCTCCCTCCTTATTGATACTGCAATGATAAATTGATATAATTGTCTTTCTGAATTTGTACACTTTTGGAGACATTAATTATTATAATGGCATATTGATAATACCACTATCGGAACTGTTAACCATTTTGATCACGTTACCTTGTTTTAGCAGAATTTGGGCAGTTAATGTATTTATCTCCAAACCTGCTCTGACAAGACTATTTTCCTTACTGAATCACTAAAACTTTGGTTTCACCTCTAGCAATTTTTGCATCAGTGATGTATTTTCCATATGAAATCATGACGACTATCAAGAAATAGTAGTTCTTAAGCACAAAGAATTGCTGTCTTTTGTATGCACTGAGGTAATATATTTAATAAAATTATCTCTTCCTCCTTGCATAGACTCCAGCCTCTTCCAGGACCCTGTCTAGACAGCGCCAGCTTAATGATCAAAACCTTAAAATAGAGGTCAGAAGTACTAAATTCGGATGCCCAATTTAGTATCACAAGGGTACGATTTCTAAGAATACTTAACATAGGAGAGTACTTATATATTTAGCATACATACCCCATTAACTTCAGCGGCACTTGGCTCTGCTCATCAGATCCAAGGTGTCAAGCTGGGTGCTCAGAAAATAAAGAATGAGCAATTACACAGTAGTTATGAGAAAATTTAAGCAGCAGTCACTGCCAAAGCCATGATGCCTTTGTGCTTTTATATTAATTACTTCATTTGTTACAAACACAACTGTCTAATCTCTTTATCATCCTGGATTTATAGCACATCAGGGTGTACGTCACTGATTTTTTGACTTGGAGTTGAGCATATGATAGGATGTTCACAGGATTTATTCATGCTTACCCTTTATGTGGAGTGAGGATGGTGCTGGAATATGTCTTTCAGGAGTGTTCAATTTGAAGTGGGTTTTTGAGCCTATTGAGATTCTGTCTCCATTATGAAGCCATGTTATGTATCAGAACTGATTTATATATGCTTGAGTTTGGAAAATCTCTTTACTAGCCAGCATCAGGCACTGGCCAAGGTGGTAGACGTGTCTGAGACAAAGCAAAGAAAACCTGCTTAGGGCTCATTACTGTTTGTTAAATGATACATACAAGTTGGGTTTCTTTGACCAGAGGAGGCTATGAGCCATGTCTGATTCTCTTGTTTGTTTTGGGTTTCTTGTGGATGTCACGTATTGAGTCTTGCTTCTGACTTACTTTTTCACTTTATTTTTCCTCTCCAGATTTTGATGTCACCTTGCTTTGTAGTCCTTCCCCACGCAAATAAGGAGACAAGGTTTTAATTCTGAATGAGCCCATCTATTTTGGGATTTCTTCTGCAGTAAATGACTAGGGATTCTAACAGCAAAGCTTCCTCCATTACATACCGTCTTAATCATCTGCATACCAGGTTTGTCTTCTAGAATGAATGAGGAAGAGGTAGTAAAGTAATTAAGACTGGATTTGTGTCTCATTGTTGATTGAATTTTAACTTAATTATACTAAGGCTGAAGTATTAACTGATTGTAAACATTGGAGGTAGTTTCTTTGAGATACATGTTTGTGAATGACCTTACTAGGAAAACAACTTCACTCGGACTTTATACTTCATCACATATTACACTTTCAAGTTTTGATACTGACCGCAAGGAATGGAGAATAGAGAAGTCACTCTAAGGGATTTAATAAATAAAATAAACTTTATATATTATTAAACTTTATGAAGGCAGGAAGTAACTTCTCTTTGCTTGGATGAAGGCTGTTTCCAGTGCAGAGGAAAGGATCAGGGAGTTGGAAAGGGTTATGAGAAAAAGTAATAATGTATTTGCAGTAATATTGTTTACGTGGGTTATGCTGGCTTAAGCAATTACTTTGTTCAGCATGAAATCGGGTGTCTTCTGAAATCCAAACCTGATGAGGAAAACAACCACAGGGAGAAATTAGAAATAAAAGTACTGAAAATGATGTTTGATTTGAGAAATACATTGTGTATCAGATATTTGTGCGGAGAGCACTTTGTTTTCCTTTTGCTGTGGCTGCCTTTGACAAAAATCTTCAGTTCAAATAGATGCTTTTTTTGTTGCACAAACTTTCTATAAATTCTGTCTTTATCTGCTACTGAGGTCTCCTCAGCATGTCTTGCAAAAAAAGAAGTCAAAATCCAATGTAAATTGTTTAGCCACAGTGTTTTGCAATTCTTTGCTATGCAAGTGTGATATTTTTAGAACTTTTCACATAGCAATTACTGTTTTGCATTTGATTCCTACCCATTACTGCTGACATTTTGTCTTCGCCCGTAACTTGGCTCAGTTAGTTATGCTATGTGAATTGACGGACGCTCCAATTCTAAACCTGCAGCTTCTTTTGATGGCTAATAACTAGGAATGCTTGAAGGGGCACTCCCAAACCCTGGTTTTACTTTCCTGCTGCCTCCCGTGGACTGGCAATCATTTTCATCTGATCATGCAGTTCTGGGAGCTAAAGAGAAAATCGGTGACTTGTTTATGAGGGTTATTCTGATGACAGTTGCCATTTGGCAGGATTAGCTTCCCATAAAGACCTTTGCAGATGGAGTACTATGCAGAACATAATAAAGGTGCCAAACTGTAAACGCAAGGAATTGAATAATTAATGTCAAAGAGGCAGTGACGGGAGAGAAGGGGAATACTATTCCCTTGTCTATGGCTCTGTCTGCTCTTTTGTAAACAACAATATCATCATACATAAGAGTACAAAAAAAGTCTGCTCCAAAGGTTTGTGGTCAATAAAATAGTCTCCAGTAGATTTGCTATTTAGAAGACCTACAGGTGAGTAGATGGGCAAGCTTTGTACTTCTGGTGCAGCATTTTGTAATTTGGGGATTTTTTTTTTTTTTTGTTGAAGTGTAGTTTACATATGGTTTCATGTATATGCTAATACTGAAGTGTTGGTTTGTTTTGTTTTTTTTCTTTGCAGTGTCTGTAGGGGTGAACTCAAGCCCCACCTTCCATCATGCAACAGCTATGAGCACATATGGTAGAGAGTGTCTTATAACTGCAAAATCCCAAAGGGACATGATGTTAAAGGATTCAAGCTAGATAGTGGAAGGGTAAGTAAGGCAGGAAGTCAGTTTCCCTGTCAGTTGTGTATCTCAGCAAACTGCTTAATGTATCTTTCTGTCTGCAAGTGACAGTCTATATACCTCTTCTTGCAGTAGGTGACGCCAAGCGGTATTTCCCACAAATGCTTAAATGGAAATGGGGTAAGGGCCTTTGCTTAGCAGCTGTACAGCTTAAAGACCATTCTGTCAAATGGTCTTTAAGTATTATCTATAGATAACATTCCAAAGGACCGCTTAGCAGATGCAACTCACAGAGGTATTTCTAAGCAAGCCTACTGATGTAGCTTGAATTCTGGTGGAGCTCTGATGATAAAAGGGCTCTGTCTTTATCAGTACCATAAAAGGCATTGACATAGCCTCCAGTCTGTTTTAAAACTCGTGTTTTGGTGAAGATCATTCATTTGGATCACCATGAACTGTTTTGGAGATCTAAAGGGTCTTCTTACCACGTTTATAAATAGAGAACCACTTTGATTCTGAGGATGAGAAAGATTGTACATGCAGAAAGTAACAGTTAGTGAGGCCATAAAAAGCAAAAAACTTTGATTCCTTAGCAGTTGGTGAACATGGATGAACACCAATATTATTTCATCTTTACTCACCCTGTTATCATAATATGGCTAAAACTTCAGATCAGAGGAATGAAAAGGAAAATGCACATAATTCTTCCTAACCAGAGAACAGGAAGATATTCAGTAAACATTTAGGGGTAAAAAGGGCCAACAGTTTTCTTCCACATTTGAAGCCAAAAGGTTGATCCCTGTTCTGGAATTGCCGTCTATGACTTGGGACCATATATCCCACTCAATCTAGTATGAAGAAGATGTCAGCCTTTCTGCCAAAGTATCAGTGATAACTAGGAGATGGATCAGTGATATGTGGAATTGTCTTTAAATATAGTAGTTGGCAAAAATCAGCCAGAAGAGGTGGAGAGACACTACACCACCTCGCAGACTGAAGATAAACAATTGTGGTTTTGTTTGTCAGTGCACTGCTGTAACATGCCGTGTGATAGGGTTGCAGCATCTTTTCCACAGTGCATGCTGTTCTGGCTTCTGTGGGATTTGGGAACAACCTTTCTTTTGAGAACAACCAGCCTGCACAGTCATGTCCACGAGTACTTTGCCAGTGCCATATACCACGACTGATGAGGTAAGTGAGATCAAAAAGCATCCCCTTGCAGGATGTGAGGACCATAGTAATGTTGAATCTTATGAGACTATATTCTGAGGGGGGGAATATTAATCATGTATAGATGGGTCTGAAGGTGTAAACGGTGTAGTGGGGAAGCCAGACTTGAAAACCTTATAGGGATAGATTAGCTTGAGACATCATACAGAGGCATCACACGACTTAGCGAAGTTAGGCAGATTTGTCATTGGGATAGGAAGAAGACCCACACATGCAAGTTATGGCAGTCCAAAACCTATCTTGAAATGGAAAGATTCTTGCAGGTTCTAAAGAACATGTGGAGTGGGTTCTGCCTCTTGCTTGTCCCTTCACCAGCCAGCTGTTCAGACCAGGAGAGGGATACAGAGTTCTATCCAGGGAAGATCAGCACCACTGCCAATATTTAAGTGCTGCGGCAAGTCTGAGTTGATCTTTATTAATCTGGAAAACAGAGATGATACTATGTAGGTGATGCATTTTAGCAACATAGAAATGTGTCTCATGAATTTTGATTCGGCAAGGAAAGAGGAGGATGCCAAAGCAGATAAATAGCATTTGTGTTTGTGTACATGATCCTTCCTTCTTGAAATGTTTCACTTGAGAATTTGAGAAATAGTGCAGGTGAAAGCTGGTAGGCAGAAGATATTCCTTCTGTTGAAGTCTTCCATGCAGGGTGAGTCAGCAGCGGCAACTCAAATAAAAACTTGATGCTGCCAAGTAGGGGTGTGAAGATTCTGATGGTCTGGGACTGAAGCCCCCCATGCACGTGATAAGCTAGGGCTAAAAAAGGTGGTGAGGGTCCTGTTGCCATCAAACTATGGTTCAGAGGGCCGGTCATTTTTTTGCTTGAAATTGTATGGTATCCCAGTAGAATTGTCTTCTCCTTGTCCAAAAATAGGAAGAATACTATTTTGAGGCACCAAGTCCCACTTGTGAGATGGAAAAGGCAAAGGAAACAGATCTTTGAGATTACAGGAGCATGTGCTGAGGACTGGTCAAATGCCCCAGACAGTACTACATACTGTTGCATTTTGAAATCATATGGGCTAACATACTAATATTTAACATGGTGGCATTGAGGATTTTGATCTGGTAGCTTGTCATAAGGACAATGAGAGATGATTTGAAAGTGTAAGGCTCCTTATACTGAACTATGCATTGAGCCAGCCCTCGTCTTTGTGCGGTTCCTCTGAAGTATCATATCAAGGAATGACATGCATTCTGTGCCAGAGCCTGGACAGTCCATAGCGAAAACTCCTCATACCTTCTTACTGAGAATAATTCAGAGGATCGAGAACACTGATGAACCCTGCCTGCTTGTTAGTAATTTGAGGTGGAGACACCGTCTTCAGTATGGTCACCAGGAAATTAAGCTCAGCAGTTCCTTGAAATTCTGTTGAGAATCTGAGGAGCAGGGAGGCCTTTCTGCATTAGGCTAAAGTAGATCAGAAGCTTTTCATTTCAAATCTGTTAGGAGATCAGGTCCTGGCACCATAGCACACTGTCATGATTGATTCAGGCTGTGCTATTAGTCCTTGGTCAATAGGTTGTGGGAATCAATAATGTTGCCGCTGTCTTTTTAATAAAATCATTTTGGAACTGCCACTTCCTGTTTTTATCATCATGAAGTTTAAGACCTTACACCTTATGGATGGAGTGATTTTACCAAATGTGCCCTATGCACAGGGCAGGCAGAGCTGGAAGGTGAATCTCAACAAAAAGTCACCTAAGTAGAGCTTACTAGAAAGAATAAAGCTTGAGTTTAAACTACAAAAAGATGGTTAAATGATACAAATACCGGTAAGGAACCCTGCATTATTGAAGGGATGTCCAGCTATGGAATGCTGTAGTCCACCTGGCAGAAAAAAGAAACTGGAAAAGTGCCAGACTGCCTTGTGCATCAGAGATGTGAGTATGGACACCATCAAGCTCTCTGTGGAAAACTTGTCTCCAGTTATAAAGCATTTGTACAGCTGCAGGGCAGATACACATGTGGATTATTGCTTAAAAGATAAAACAACGTTTTCTATCATAAATGAGATTTTATTATGCTTATTATTAGCTTCTTGACAATATTTATCACTTCTAGTCATTTTTATACTTTGTGCACTAATGTATTTGGTTTAGTATGCTGCTCTCTTTATCACAAGCTGAATTCCAGTGCCATAACTTTAACTTAAATCAGCATGTTGTAAGATTTCTGAGCCTGATGGTGGGATCACTTAAGCGATATAACCGGAGAGTAATTCCTCACAGGCAAGTACACAAATGACCAGATGGCCTCTACAGTTCATAAATCTTTCTTTTTTTTTTTTTTTAATATTGGAAATTGAAGTTACTGGGCCTATGTCATCCTAAAGATCTATTTCTACACTGAGTGCACCGCACAAATGTTAGCTGTTCTAATAGCTTCTGTTCTGTTAAGAGATCAGTGTGCTGGATGGTCCCTGATGGGGGGGAAAAAGGAGTTGGAAAGTACTTTGCCTATTCTATGGGATTTCCTTAGCGAAGTTACTTAAGCTCTCTGGGCCTTAAATCACTTTCTACAAGTAAGTAATGACAGGTGTATCTATTTCTGATTTCCTAGTCATAAATTTTTTGTAGGACTAACTGCTGCTTGAGGCAAGCAAACAGTAGCACTAGAGGAAAATGTAGAAATGAATTGCCAAGTCATTTTGAAGAAGGCTTTACTCAGGGGGTGGTTGTTACAGATGGGCAAAGAGGATCATACTTGCTCTTGACCGTTTGCTTTTTATTACACGCAGGACTTATTCTGTGTGATCAGCAAAGGCAAGTGTTTGTCTCGGGCTGGGCTAACTAAAAGCTGGTTTTTAAGCATGTGGGTGCAGCTGCCTCGCAGAAATGTATTGCAGTAAAAAACTCCAGATCTCGAATGTGGCTGTAATGGCTGTCTAAAAATAATACACAACAAAGGGTGCCCTTCGCAGGGAGAGCCAGAAATAACTTGCTTTTGCTTTGTCAAAATGTAAGGCTATTATCAGTTAACTTAAAAGCAGCAGCCTGACCCGGAGACCACGCAAGAGCTAACTTTCAAGCAAATTCTCGACGTACGAATCTCGAGCTTGGACTTCCCCCAGACGAATAATAAATACCGCTCGCTCGCTGGTAGCTTCGAGCCTTGGTTTTGTAACGAGCCGCGTCCCGCCCCCGTTCCCCCTCCGCCCCCGTTTCCTTCACCCCACGCTGGGGCCTTTAAGCGTTCTCGCTGGCTGCCCGGGCCCGGCCGGCCCTGGGCGGGAAGGCGTCAGCGGCCGGAGCAGCGCCTTCCCGCCCTCGCCCCCGGGG
>VFFE01009028.1:1072251-1098838 GCA_008921705.1 Burhinus oedicnemus | reverse complement strand
TTTTTTTTTTTTTTTTTTTTTTTTTATCATTCTGGTTCATACGGTTCATTCTGGTTCATACGGTTTATTTGACATTTATGTCAGTAATCCTAAATCTTAAAGCAAGGACGCTTGTGCTTTTGAGTGTTTTCTTCCTGTTATTGCCTGCTTGCAGCCGTGCTTAAGAATCTTGAGAACAGAAGGATGGTGAGCTTGGAAACCTAGCATTAATGTGTTTTTTCTGTGGTACTAGGTTAAGTTTGATAGTGAAGTGTGGACAACTTGCACATTTTTTTGATTTCTGAAGGCTGCCTCTCATCCCTCTGCCAGAATGTTGTCCAAAACAGTCACTATCATCATGAACCAGTACGAACGGATGCACAACCGGCTAAGATGTAGGAAGGGACATTAAAAAACAAAACAAAACAAAAAACCAAACAAAACACCGACCAGATTCTTACATTTAGACAGACTTAAAGTGCAATTATATGAAGTAAACATAATATAAATGATCTGTTTTTCTTGACTGGTGACTAAATTAAAGACAGATTAAAAAAATACCATAAAATGACACCATTCTGATCTGTAGTAGGTTGTTGTACATTGACACGTCAGTGTGTTTTAGCTGAAGAATCCCTTATTATTTGTTTACAATAATAAACAGAAATCAGGGCTGTTGTGTTATCTTTGGCCTCAGAATTATGAAATCTGTTGTGGAACTGGGAACTAACTTTTAATTTCAGTTAAATTATCAGTATGCCTTTGTTTCTAGTTGTGGGCCCTCTGTAGCAGTATTAGTGGTTTAAACCTTCTCTGCAGTTAAGAAATCCGTATGATTTAATCCTATGTTGTTTTCCAGAATTAAATCATTAAATATTTCTTCCAAACTTGTTTGAAGAGGTAGATCCTTTTTTATTCATCTGTTGTTTCTATAGAGCAGATCAGAGGTCTGTCATGATTAAACACTGACTGTTGTCTAGTTTTGTGCTTGTGTTATAAAAACAAGTAATAAGAATTAAGGGTTATTTGTGTAAAAGTGAGATCTATGAGCAAGACAATTCTCGCATGAATAATAAAACCATCTTAGATTAGCCTTTTTAATTTCTCTGGGAAAACAAGGTCAGTTTGGGAGAGCAGATAGATTAGACCCTCTCAAGAACTAGTTTTAATGCTAGCTGCTTAAATTATTTAGTCTTCCTGTAAAAGGAGTTCTGTCAGTACTTTGAAGGTGCACCTTTAGAGATTGTCATCATAGCCTGCCGTTTGCTTAGTCTACGTAGAGTAGTTTACATAATTGTTCCAGTCCTTGCTATTTTCTTCATTAAATAGATCTACTAGTTTTTAACGATAATTGTGTTTTGATCTTTATATTTCTGTGCTATTTTGGCAATAAATGCTAACACTAGTTGCGTTATTTTAACTAATACACAAGACTGACTTAAGGTGCAGAATTTCTGATTGGTCAGAATTGAAACGGTGAGGCCCTGATAATACTTCAAGCCAGCGATCAAAAGCTTTTTCTGTAGCCAAGGTTGAATTTTGCTATTTATTAATGATTTATTAGGAAGGAGAGGGATAGAATTTTTAAACTTGATGTTATCAGTTGGTTTTATAATATTTTTCAACTCTCATAGAAAGAAAAATTGCAACATTAGAATGTCAAAAGGCATAAGTATGGCAGCTTTTAATTAGAAATTTTGTGATCGAAATGCTTGCCCTAGTTATGATATTTCATGGTGGGACAGGAAAAAGCTATCTTTTTGTATGGTATGTGGAACAATCTTTTTCCAGTAACTGGTAAACTTGAAAATTTTATTAAAGAGCTTGGGATTGGATTTAAAGGCATGGAGATCTTTATCTACCCCAGTTGCTCTGAGAACAACTCTTGAAGAATCTGTTGAGGGAGAAGGGTGTGTATACACGCGCACTTAGATTCAGGGAGCATGTTTTTGCTATAAGTCAAATCTGCTTTACAGGTGGAATATTGCGTAGTTGCAGTCCATACTGCACGATATTGGGCACTGCAAGTTCAATTGTGTTCTTGTTGTTTTGTAAAGAATAATAGGCTCACTAAGAATTAAGAAAAGTAAAAAAGTAAAAAGGCTGTCAGACTGCATACTTGGCAAGTTTGAAAGTATGCGTGGTTTTCTAGCTTTAAGTACAGGTGTAGTAATTGAGTTGTTACCATGACTGTTTCAAATCGCACTGGAAAAAATCATGGGGAAGACTTGTTTTTCTTTCATGATTAGTTCGTTTGGGGGGAGATCTGTAGAAAATAATCTGTAGTTGTTTCAAAACTGTGAACACCCTTAAGGTATTAGGAAGTATTGCATTGGAAGTTTTCTTACAATGTAACAGGTGTAATTTTTTTTCTATGGCACTTCTGAAATATTTTTTTCTCATGCAGAGGTCTTACAGATAGCTCTTCTGTAGGGTTTTTGTATCAAGGATTTTGTATAGCTGTGTTTACTTAGAAGCTTTTATTCAGGAGACTTACTTGTCATTAGGTTAAATTTGTATAAAACAGTGTAAGCAGCCTTATTAAGTAAGGATGATAGGCTTTTTTATTATTAAATTGAGTAGATAGGTTGGGGACTATAGAACTGAAGGGTTTTTTTCTTGTTATAATAGAACTGATATTTTAATATGAATGTTTGTAGTTCATAATATTAACTGTTGCTCTGATTTTAGGTAAACATTACCAAATGAGGAGAAAAGGAAGATGTCATCGAGTATCGGCAGCAAGGCATTCTTCTTCCCCATGCAGTATTAAGCACTCCCCTACACGAGAGACCTTGACGTACGCTCAAGCTCAAAGAATGGTTGAAATAGAAATTGAAGGCCGCCTGCATAGGATCAGTATCTTTGATCCTTTAGAGATTATATTAGAAGATGATCTTACAGCCCAGGAAATGAGTGAATGCAACAGCAATAAAGAAAATAGTGAAAGACCACCAGTTTGTCTAAGAAGCAAACGTCATAAAAATAACAAAGTGAAAAAGAAAAATGAAGCTCTTCCGAGCTCGCATGGTATACCGGCTACAACAACTCCTCTTCCAGAACCAAAAGTACGGATTGTTGAATACAGTCCCCCTTCGGCTCCTCGGAGACCTCCGGTTTATTACAAATTCATTGAGAAGTCAGCAGAAGAACTTGATAACGAAGTTGAGTATGACATGGATGAAGAAGATTATGCATGGTTAGAAATAATAAATGAGAAGCGGAAAAGTGATGGCGTGTCAGTTGTTTCACAAAATATGTTTGAATTCCTTATGGATAGGTTTGAAAAAGAGTCTTATTGTGAGAACCAAAAACAGGGTGATCATCAGTCTTTAATTGATGAAGATGCGGTGTGTTGTATATGCATGGATGGTGAATGTCAGAACAGCAATGTAATCCTGTTTTGTGATATGTGTAATTTAGCAGTACATCAGGAATGCTATGGGGTGCCATATATACCTGAGGGCCAGTGGCTCTGCAGACACTGTCTGCAGTCCCGTTCTCGGCCTGTAGACTGTGTGCTGTGCCCAAACAAGGGAGGTGCCTTTAAAAAGACTGATGATGATCGTTGGGGACACGTTGTGTGTGCTTTGTGGATTCCAGAAGTTGGATTTGCCAATACAGTTTTTATTGAGCCAATTGATGGTGTCAGGAACATTCCCCCAGCCAGATGGAAGTTAACATGCTACCTCTGTAAACAGAAAGGTGTTGGTGCCTGCATCCAGTGCCACAAAGCAAACTGCTATACTGCATTCCATGTGACGTGCGCTCAAAAGGCCGGTCTATATATGAAAATGGAACCTGTGAAAGAACTAACTGGCAGTGGGACAACATTCTCTGTAAAAAAGACTGCCTATTGCGATGTACATACTCCACCAGGTTGCACACGGAGACCTCTGAATATTTATGGAGAAGCTGAAATCAAAAACGGTGTTTGTAGAAAGGAGGGATCAGTCAGAACTGCTAGGTCTACATCAAAAGTCAGAAAAAAGACAAAAAAGGCCAAGAAAACAGTGGTTGAACCCTGTACAGTTATGCCAACAGTATCTGCTCCTTATATCCCCCCCCAGAGGTAAGCAAACCATCTAAGTGAGAGAAACCTTTACTTAATTATCTGTTTAATATTAAAACAATGCTTTTAGATGCCAGCTTGTGTGCATTTCTCACATGCTTTCCTTAAAGGCCATACTTGGACAATTAATGTAAATTATGTACATTGTACTTTTGTGAAATTGCATTAAAAATGCAGTAATTTCCCCAGAGAAGTAAGTGATCTGTCTCGTCCTCAGAAACCTTTTTTTTTTTTCTTTATCAGACCAAATCACATTGTGTGCTCAGTTGTTGTCGTTTGCTGTACTTTTCAGAATTAACCACTGAATTCAGAATAGCACATGTAGTTGACCTTCATATTAAAAAACCAGCCAAACTCAAGGTTAACTGTATTCATAATTTGGGAATCTGAACTTCTTTTCCTAATTTTAAGAGCTCCAAACTGAAAATTACATTTGCATATATGAAGATATGAATCTTGTTCATCTCACCTAAATTAAATATAAACTTGCACTGTAAGATCTATGTAAGAAGTACAAACAAACCCTTCGGAAGTATTTTCCTTGTGGGGCAGAGTAACTTTTCAGGAGATTGTTCCTATATTTGCATTTTTCCTTTTGCAAATGCAATAGTTTTTATCAAGGCTTGGATGAATTTGGTACCTTGCAGAATCTTTTTAGAAAAGTTAGTAAGTAAGTGATTGTAAGTTAGTTGGTTCATGTATTTCTAGTCATGGAACCTGAAATGAATGTGCCCTTCTGTTCAACAGTGCTATCAAATATCTGTCCTATAACTTCAGTAAGATGTTTGAACAAAAATGAATTAATGCATGTGACAAAGAGTTTTAATCCTAACCTTGTCTTTGCTTACAAATTGATACTTCATAAGAAGTTCTGTTTAAGCTGATTTTTATATTAGTGTGTCTTTTGCAGTTCTTGCAGGAGCTTTTGTTATGTGAGTGCAAATAAAGCATGAACACCACAACTGAAATTGCTCTTTACATTTAACACGTCGTATTTTTGTATTTTAACAGTGGTGATCAGGGGGCCGGCAGGTGGCCCTAGATCTGGTGAGGCTAGTGAAGTGATGCATCAGAAAGCAGGGATGTTTCAAGTGATACTTTCATAAGTAATAACAGAATTGGAGCAAAATTAAGATTTTTTAATGTCTTTATTTCAGGAGCTCAAAACCTCAGCATGGACTTCAGTTAGCTTAAAACAGTAGTGTCTCTTTTCAGATTTCTTTCAGTTAAACTGAGTTATAATGCATTTCAACATTGGAAATAATTTGTTTCTGGGATTTGAGCAATGACAGAAATCTCTGGTAGAAAAGTACAGTTTGGGCTTTGCTGAATGTTTGAGACATATTGGGCTGAGAAATGCAAAATTAGACTATTGGGACTAAAACCAGGTTTATCTTTATGGGGTGTTTGTTTTGTTTCTAGCATTTACAACATCAGTATGTTTACCCCTTGAATTAAATTCTTACTGATTTAAGAACGGTAGTTTAGAAAGTTTCTCTAAACAGGCACAACTTCCACATGCAGGTTCATTGTTTGTACTGTGGCAGGACTCTGAATGCTCAGACAGTGAAGGCTATTAAAATAATACAAATAAATTATGCTTTTTTTGAAAGCTGACTCCCAAGTCTCAGGTAATGAACAATTAAGGCTGGTTAAATTAGTCTAAATAAAGACATCTTTTGGGACTGCAGTCCTTTCCCATAATAAGTTTCGTTAATGTAAGGAGCTACTTATTGACTGACTTTGAGAAACAGCCTGTAGCTCCTCTGTGGGGTTTACAAACATCAGATTGATTGCACTGTTCTCTGTTATGATTTGCTTGGTGAAATGGTATTTTTGTTTAGTGATGCATTGCAGAAAAGCTTAAATTGACAGTAAGCAACTAATACTGTTATTTAAACAGGTACTGTTGTCCGTGGGAGCGGGGAGTTCATATGAAAGAATTTGACTTTGTCTTAATTAGGACAATCCTGATTGGTGGTGTGGTGTGTTTTGTTTTGTTTTAAGACAAAGTAAAAAATAACATAAACTAAGTGAGAGTTGAGGATTAGAATGCATGTTCTCAGTTGTACCTCTAGCAATTCTTCCCATAGGTAACTTTCATAAAAGCCAGACCCTGAAAGGATCTTATCATCAGGGATATTTTTTCTTTTTAATGGTGTCATTAGATGCCAGAAATAGACTTTTTTCCTTTTTTTTCTTCTTTTTTGCCCTTTTTTTAAGTAACAACTAAATTTCTTTTCAAGACTGCAGCGAGATTCAGCTTTCTCCTATTTATGCTTGGTTTCATGTTACTGGACGCAAGTATAGTTCCTATATTCTATATCAGAAGTGTAAAAAATGGGCACTGTTCAGAACTATTTTAAAGTTGAGCTTTATTATAAATTGCTTGTCTGCAGCTGAAGGAGACTCTTGCTTCGGTACTTTTTGTAATGTGGATGTGCTTAATCCTAGAAAACTAATACCTGAATTAAAAGCAAAACAGAAATGGGCATATTAAAAGGAAAAATGATTATGCTGCAGACCCAAATGTCAGTTGTCTAATTTTCTTTGGCTTTTTTTTTTTCTTTAGAAAAACTTGTGTGTGTGTATGGGAGTTAAATACATACCCATAAACTAATAATGAATGATTTGGATCATTTCACAGCAGTCTTTGTTTAAATGATCCCTTATCTCTAATGTGTTTTTTATTGTGCTTTTTTTCTTTGGAGCTGAAAGACAATTTGCCTTTCCAGAGATCTCAAGGAAGAGCAATTAAGGTATTTAAAGTATCAGAGAAACATATACACTCAGTGTTTAAACATTAGTGCTTTTTTCCTAAAGAATTTGAAATGCACACATCTTCAACATCTCTGGAGATTGAGGCACATGTCGAGATGTTTTGTTTGGTTTACTTTCTTAAGCATTAATAACTAGATCCTATGTCTCCTTGGCATAGAGCTGGTTCTTTAGAATTGGTAGCTGGAGAAGTACAGAAATAAAAAGATTATAATGAGGAGGAAAATATTTGGTGGGTGTGGCCTCTGAGCACACCTGCTGAAGCTGGAGGAAAACCCCCTTGCTGTTAATGTTAGGTTTAAGGTGGAAGGATTGTATGCTGTTTCCTTACCTGGATAGTGAGTGTACATGAAAGACCAAGCATTTTAATAACACCATTTGTCATAATTCTGTTTTCCGAAACACTTACCTTAATGTTCAGGAAATGTTAAAAAGACTGGTGGAAAACAGCGTACTTCATAATTTCTAAAGGACTTTCTGTAGCTCGTGAATTTCTGTATCAGCTTATCTGTAGGTCAGGTTTCTATGCTACTGCCTTGAATGATTTTGAGAGCTGTACGCTTTTCAGTTACCAGAATTTCTTACACAGATGTCACACTCTAAGCTTTTTGCTGTTAAATTACATAGATAGTGTCATTCTGTAGGTCATTTGTAATCTAATTATATGGCCTCTCAGACTGTCATCTGTAAACTACTGATTGAACAGCGTAGGATCAGAACTTTTCAACCATTCCCCTGTCTCTTCTTTTTTTTGTTTTGTTGTTTTTTGGGGGTTTTTCGTTTGTTTTGTTGTTGTTTATTTTTTGTTTGTTTTAAATGCTGGGCATCTGTCTATCCTGTTGCCTAGGTATTTTAGAAAGCCTGTACCTAAGGATCCGTTCCAGAGGTACAGTAGGTCATGTTAGAGCCTTCAGGTGACTTCAGTTTTCAGTGCGTCAGTGCTGACTTCTTAAATTGCTTAGCATTTTGAATAGTGTATGGGACCACCGGGGAACCCCTTATGCATATATGGTTTGCATCAGGTCTTCTGGCTACAGAAGTGTGTTATCTCTTTACTAGGAAATTCCATTCAATTTTTCTTGAAATATAAAACTGTTGAATACTGTTGCTTACGTTGTACTCCTTGCATTCCTCAGCTGGTTTTTTTTGTTATTGAAAAGGCAGAAATAAACTTAATCTAAAAGTGACATGTTTCTGGGAAGTGTCAGAGCAGCTGTGGTATGGGGGGGGGGCCAAGTGGGGCAGGGTACTCTCTCAAACTCTACCTCTGTATGGGAGGGACCAGCAGTACCTGCACCGGTTGGCAAATAGCCATCAGAATAGTGGCCTCCCACTGCCACCAGCTAGTTTGTCTGAAGACAGGGGCAAATTTGTTCTTGCTGTGTTTGTGTTCCACTGATGATGTGTGGTGGTTGAATTTTGCCAAGTAGATAAATGATTTTTTTTTTCCCTAATAAAATAGCAGAAGTATTTTATTTATATTGCAGGTCCAGAATTTCCACGTTAGGAAATCCTAACTTTAAGGGCTGACGTGACAATCGGTATCTAGCTTCTTGTCTATGTTTGTTGTCTTGTACTGGCTCTGTGCTCTGTTTCTTGTGGATTTCCCCCCCCCCATTGCTGCTCATCCTTGTCCTTTGTAACGGCTGCCTTATCCAGTGAGTAGGTTGGATACACAAAGGAGAAGAGTTGCGGTGTTAGTTGTGAAAACTATGTGCTTTCTCTGACTTTTGAGTGCTTGATTCTTTAGTACAAATAACGTAACTTTGGTGTAGTCTCTTGATCTTCTGTGTTGAAAGAGGCATTTAAAATGTGATAGCTTTGTGAAAAGCAAAGCCAGTGTCAATATTCATATTCTTTAAAAATGTTGTGAAACTAGGATATTGTGGCTATATGCTTGGGGGGAAATTGAATGTGATATAAAATATTTAATCTTCAATATTTTTAAAATATACACTGAGATACAGTGTAATCTGCTTTATTAAAATGCCATTCATGCAAGTATTGCTGTAAGTTGAAGCAGGTATTTTGAAGTATATAAATACTTGCTTCCATGTTTAGTTTCGGTTTCTACATGGTGTATTTGTAGTGTCTGAAATTAAGAAAGCAGAAAGTATTTGAAATGCAATACTTCTACAGAGAACAAAAAAATAAGCAAAAAAAGCCCCACTTTCATAACAAGTAGGAATGAGCTGTTATACTTATTTTCCATATTGTATGCATCAGTTGTTTTGCATTGTATTATTGAAAGAGAATTAAAAGATCCTTATAGGAAGTAGGTAAGTAGTGGGCAGATAACTGAGAACAACAATTGCTGAGATTCTTTAAAAAAGCTGTCCTTGGAAATCAAAGTTTATGTGCTGCACTTTAACTGATTTTTCTATGTTGACCTTTGCTTTTATTAGAAAGCATGTTTCTCTTGGTAGTAAAATTGGATTTCTCTTACTCTGTGTCTCAAGGCATAACCAGTAGTTCCTTTTGTTTTATAATTTATCCAATTGAGCTATCCTGAACTTTCTTACCAAATAATTAGATGTAGTCTTGTTATCTTGACATAGGAATCTTGATTGTCTCTAAACTGAAGTATGGACCAGAAAATAATCGAACAGAAAGTGATGAAACACTACATAAGCAGAAGGGAACGTTCACAAGGCCTTTGAGACACTGTTAGTCTGCATTCACAGATGATGCGTTTTAATCATATACATGGCTTGTGGGTTTCTTTGCTTATTTGTTTTAATGTTTTTGAGGGGTTTTTTGGAATACCTTCAGAAAGTTTTTCGGGGGAGGAAAAGAATAAGAAATGCTGCTTAAAATTCAGGATAAAAAAATCCATTGAAGAAATACTACTAAGAGGAGAAATTCAAAAAAATAGAAAGCTAAATAAATCCAGATTTATGTCTGTTAGCTGTTTATCCTTGAATATACGTCTATGTATACTTTCACAAAATCATGTGGAAATACTTATTTTAATTACAGGAGAGCATAATGTACGTATGCCTTATGGCTGTTCCTAATAATTAGATGATGGAATCACCTAGGTAAAGTGGAAGGGCATCCTAGCAGTCATTGTCCACTGATGTTTCTTGTAAGATGGATCAACTTTGAAACCTTTTTGATACATGTGGAAACTACTGCTGATGTCATCCTGACCTCTTTGCTTAAATAAAACAATAATTTTGCGTATATCAAGAAAAGAGCTACTACGGTGTTCACTAGCTTTGCCTTAGTGGTGTTTAAAAAAAAAAATAAGGTAACTCTAGAGCTTTATTTTCAAGCTACTTTGTCTTGACTCTGGTTGGCTTATTAAATAAGAATTAATGTGTTTGAGAAAGTGTGACTTATTTAATAGATTGTAAAGGTGCATTTTGATTTTGAGTAAAAATAATGGGGAAGATACTTATATATCTGGTATTAAAAGCCACATGTTGATTGATGTCCAAGGGGTAATTCCTCCCCCTAAAAATCCAGAGGATAGAAGCGTTGTCTCATATTTAAATATGCCCTTTTTTAAAAATGGATATAGGAATATGCTGTGCGTACATTTTTTTTTTTTCCTGTCTTCTGTTTATTTTGCATGTACAGGGTAAAGAAGCTTAAAACATAAATGAATATGTTAGGTATCATCATTAGTATTCTGTGCAGGACGCTAAGACTTTCTAAGGCTTTTGGTCCACAATGATTATGTGTGTGATAATGCAGTTATGAAGATCAAAATTCATGTGTTTTTATTTTTCAGTACTTCTGTGTTTCACTGGTTACATGAACTTTCCATTACATTTTTTTGGTGGCAATTAGAGAGTGTTGTATCTTGTAAGTGCCATATAAAAACATGATTTTCAGAATGCATCGTCTGAAGAACTGTCTCCTGGCAGTTTTTTATTCCATAATGAAGTTACAGAGTGCGCAAAAAGGAGTAGACAAATACTGAAATTTCTTTTATTACAGATAAAAAAAGCTATTTTTGATTAATACTTTATTTTCTGCTGATGTGAATTTAGGTTTTTGAGATTCATGTGTGGTATGGTTATGACTACTATAAAAAAAGAAGCACAGAAAAATATTTTGAGCAATTTTAAGGAAAAGTCGTGACTCACTATTATGTCTAGGAAGTGGCAGCAGTAGATCTACGTGCGTTTGATTTTTCTGAGAAGACTAAGGAAGTTTCCAGTGTGACAGGGTGCGGGTTTTTTGATTGTTTTGGTTTTTTCCTTATCCAAAGGTTTGGAAGATCATAAACTTAATTGTTAGACTAGGAACAAAGTAACCCATTACAACTAACAGAGAATTGACTGCAATAATATAGCATTTTCTTAACTCTTAAATTCAATGTTCTACTTCCCTGTCCAAGAAAAACTTCACAAGCTGTTTGCTCAAGTAGAAAAACAGATGCCTGGTTTCACAGTTATGTGAAGCAGGAAAAAGTGCTTCCTACATGTTCAGTCAAAATCAAATATTATTTAAATACCAATAAATGTAGAATAAAGAATGAGAACCTGGAGAGACTTTCAGGCTTCAGAACATGTATCAGTAGATAAAATATATACTGTTGGATTCTCAACATAGCAGAGAAAGGCAAATTCAATAGCTAGAATTTTAAAACATACAAGACAAAAAGGAATAACTGTGAAGGTGATTGAACACTGTGTTAGACTTGTGAGGGAAGCTATTTGGGATCACCACATTCCCATATCTTCAGATCTTCAATACGAAAGCTGGAAATTAGGTATAATTAAGAAAGTGTGTATTCATCACATGGCATTCTGCAGACTTGTGTTGCACAGAAGTTTAAATGAAATCATTGTCAGTCTTCAGGATTTGATATGTACTCTGTTGGGTACATGGCTGACCTCTGCTAGTTACAAAAGAAACGTTAACCTTACCCTCTGTCAAAAGGAAATGAAGACATGCAAATGAACTCCAGTTTTTACATAGTTATTCATCTACCTGTGTTGTCTTTAAAGCTCATCAAAAGGATTTGTTTGGGTTTTTTTTTTAAGTTAAGAAATCATGTAGTAAGTTGAATTTTTTTATTGAGGGAGGGGATAACAAATACAGACATAGCAACAATATTGTCTCAATCCACTGTTTTAAAAAAAAACAAAAAAAAACAAAAAAACCAAAAAAACGGTATATTGAAAGGTGAGTTTTACACTGTTTGATAGGTGAGTTTTACACTGTTTGATAGGCAGCTGCTGCCAAAGGTTCTCTGTGAGAAGAGTAGGGTTTCATCTGTCCAAGCAGCCTTTCTTGTCTTCAAAAGCTGAAATATTTGGATATGGAGCTAGGAGAACTGGTTGGCAAGGCCCCAGAATTAATTCTGATTTCCAAAATAGACACTTTCATAGCTTTTTATTCTGTTTTTCTGCTCTTCCGGTTAGTGTCAATGGAATTACTATAATTGTTTGTAGGTAGTTTTTGTGTCTTTCCTGCTGCCTGTGAGTCTTGGTATGTTCTGTGGAACTTCGCTGAGCAAGGGTTGAAAATGCAAACGTTCTTTAAACTCACTTTACTCTGTTACAATTTGTTCAATTTGTGGGGTTTATGTTTTTTTTTTTTTTTTTTTCTGACAGGCTTTAGAAACATATTTGCAATCTTTGTGTATTTCATTTGCCCTGTAAAGTGGAACACTATTTGATTGTTATGGATGTTACTGTAGGTCGAGAGAAACTGGTATTTTAAAGATATTAAATAAAATTTTAGAGTATAATTTAGTTTTGCTAGTCTCTTGCATGTACCTTTAATACAGCTCTACTGGATAAAGGAAGGTGAAAAATAACAAACTGATGAAACTGGAGGCTCAGGACAAGTATAGTAATTAAAATACTAGGTTTAGTTCATGTTTAAAAATTGATCTGATTTTAGTGGTTATTTGAGCTTACTTAATCTTGCAGATTTTCATATTAAGTTTGTTCTGCCTGAGTTACTATAGTAATACTAGCAATATTATATACTTGCTTAAGGAAATTTCCTCTCAAGTCTGTATTTCAAAGACTTGAGAATGGAGAGATGCTATAGAAGTCTTCATATATTATAATATCGAAATGATATTTATGGGGTTAAAAAGTATGTCTGGTCTGTGAAGCGTGTAGTGATGAATAATAGAAAAGTGGCTGATTATCTCTCATTGGCTTTTTTACGTTGAATTGCCACATAGTTAGTCACCAAAATATGGTTTTCATGTTTTGTTTTTTTTTTTTTTTCTTGTAACCAGTTGCTGTAGTTGCTACAGTGACCTGTAACTGAAACTGGGAGAGGAAGGCAGTCATAAGCAGGAAGAAGGAAGCTGTGAGAATGCCAGTATGATAAGAGCACATCTCTTATGTTGATGAAAATTATTTTATACATGTATCTAAAAGATGAGGAAACACAGGACTGAGTAACACTCAGCTACCTCTGAATGCTTTGACCGGTACATTAAGAGTATCGTCACCCTTTGCAGGGTAGATTATCCATCAAATGTCTCTGTGTGAGGAGAAGGTTAGTGTAGAGCAGCTGATAAATTACAGTTTCTCACCAAAGCTGTTATATGTTAACTTACATTTTACATTGAATTATTTGAGTCTGTCTTATGCTTTTGAAACAAGTCTCCTCATCCTTCTGTTGCTTTTGTAAATGTAGTGTATTTTTAATGCCATAATTTACAGTTCAGCCTAAACTACAGTTTCAGGCTGGGAACTGCAGGTGCTATTTGAAAGCTTCAGTTGAAAAGGGACCTTTCCTTTTTTAAAGGTAGGCTGGGAGTTGTATGATACCTCTGTGTCATGTTTGTAGTGCACGTCACAGTGCTTTACAGTCGGATACAGGTGGGGCTGGGGAAGAGAAGTAGTGGTTTTCTCAGTTACCTGGGGAACAAATAAAACAATTGTGAAAAATGTTTTGACATCTGTGTTGTCTTGGAATGTAGCCCAAAAAAAGGAAGAGGGAGTATGACTGGTAATGCCAAATGCCATCCAAAGGCTGCAGTGGTCATCAGGTTGGAGCCTGATGCTTCTTTAATGGGACCATTTTTATATATATATATAACAGCAGCTACTGAATTTCATGGGAAGACAGCCACCTTTTTAAGAATTTTCAAATTCTTCTTAATATGTACTTTATTGTAAATAACTGATAACTTGAGGGAAAAACAACATGCTGTGAGCGACACTGAGCTGTCCTTAAGACCTCAGAACAGTGGTTCAGGCTGCAGCAAGTTACAGTGTAAGAACTGTTCTGCTCTGGGTTTAGCTTAATTTTGTTAATTGTTCAAATATTTTGAGAGAAAAGTGTTTAGCAATTAATATGGTCTGTTTCTGAATGCTCCTTGGGAATTTTATCTTAACAAATTCTCTGTTTCATGCGGAACTTGGATAGCAAGAACACTTCTTGTCTCCCAGCTTGTTTTCTGTAGTTGCTATAGTTGTGGCTTTTTTTTCTTCCCCTGACGTGTGTACAGTCAGTTGTGATAGGGAAGACCATAATTCTGGTAGTATCTTCCAGATGTATGTTCCTACTTTCTCTTCTTTGTGAACCATCTTCAACATTAGTCTTGCACTTGTTTGGCAATCTTAACAGAGATACAAAAAATTAGTCAGTAATGAGATTTCTCATCGCAATGAGATTGGTCTGTTTTTTCTGAAGAGAAAGCACAGGTTCAATTGATGCACTTGTGTTTAATGTGCACTTTAAATATCTGATACTTTTTTTTTTCCCCCTCCCAGTACTTACTATGCTTGACTTGCCATTAGAAAAAAAAAAACATTACAGAAAGCTGTTCTTTCCTGTTGTTCTTATACTTGGAAAAAGTTCTAGGGTGGACCGATACCTTAGCAAAAAAGTGCCTTTGCTGAGGTGTCTTGTGTAGTTCTGGGAGGTAATTTAAGTTCTGTAAGCCTTGCCTCTGCGTGGGGGATTTATTTGTCAGTGTAGTGTAGCAGTTAATCCTGTCTTGTGCAAGTCAGATCCTGGATTGCAAAACTATGAAGTCTTCAAACAGCCCTCCCTTGTCTGCCTCAAATATAGAGATTTTTTTTTCCACTCTTCAATATTATTTTTTTTAAATTACATCTCTGTTTAAAAAAAGGAAGTGAATGTATAGCAAACTCCTTTAAGGCCTCAAAGAATTTCAAAATTCTAGTTTGAAAATTTAGTTTCAACATTTACAAATTTAGTTCAAGCTCAGGTGGCAGAAAGGGACTTGTTCAAGACTGGTGCATACCTACGTACCTTATTTCATGCTTGTGTTCAGCTTCACTGCAGCTGAATGTATCTTTGTGAGCGAGAACTTCTTTCCCAGTATGGTACTGCTATCAAGGGTGGGAGCTTCAAAATCAATACCCAGTCTGTGCTACTTCTAGGGTTCTGCAGCAGCAGATGAATCGTATCTTATTTCCCCAGAACGGTTGTATTGTCTGTCAAAATTTAAAGCATTTCAGACAGTAAAAGTCTACCGGGGAGTGTCTGACTAAGCAAAAGGATGATCAAAGAACTGTGCTATAGTTAGTGGGTTCTTAGGGTCTAACAGCAGATGTAACATCCCCATTGTATCAGTAAGATCATAATGTAGAGGCTCTGTAGATATCTGCCACGTGAAGAGCCTCTGACCTCTGTATTTTGAGAAATTTTAAGGGGTGATTGGTTGTATATTGCCACTACCAAAGTCTGGTGTCTAACTGAAATATGAGCAGCCAGTATTTTTTTGGTTTTATTTGGAGGGAAGGCAGAGAAGGGGTAGAGTCCTACCCCTTGTTAAGTAGTTTCTGTACTCCAAATTACCTTCTGTTTATTTGTATTTTCAAAGTTGGCGACTATCTTCTACAAACGTTTTTCTTAAGCTTGTTGTAACACTTTACTATTGTAATTATCTATGAATAGAATGGTTCGTTATGTGAATGGGCAAATGTACTTAAAGCTGTAATTAAAGATGTTTGCATAGTCTTGCCACATCTGATGGGCACGAAGCCAAGGCACCTTTCTTCACATTAAGTTATGATTCTCTCATCTTTTTATATAGGGATGTATTTGGCTGTACTTTTTATGACTCAGTTCAGTAGGTTGTGCTGTTTCCAAGAAAGAAATGTGAAAGTAATTATTTGGTTTTGATTTCATTCTATAATTAATTGTAATTCTGTTGTGTTTGAAGTTTAATATGGTCACATCAAGGTCTGTTCTGCATTGAATACATCTTTGTGGAGCCTGCCCCTGCCCTTCAGTGAAAGACTTACAAGACAGCCCTAAGTCCATCTGCAGACTTTCTGAGCTTTAAGTTAAGCTACAATTTTTCAAGAATGCCTAACTGGCTTAGTTATTAATTGAAAAACAACGTCACTGAAGAACCGAAGGACACAACGGCACTGTATTTTGAAGAAACTTATGTTTATTCTGCCTTTACGCTGTGATGGCTGAAAGCTCTGTAGCTACAGTTAGTGTAGCACTGAGTAGACCTATTGCACCTTACCTTCTATGCAGCCCAGTAAAAAAACCCAGGGATAGGAGACCCTCAGGATAGACTCACTTGTATTGTATGTCTGTCTGAAAAATATCATTCAGGTTTCCCAGCTATTCTTAAAAATCCTTTTACCCAAGGTTTACTTGCAGCTTTAAATTTTGTTTTGGTATTTGACTACTTATCTTTTATCACTTACCTGAGAAGCTGCTTTATTCCTAATGTTAAAAGGGAACAAGCAAAAAATACTAATATGTGTATATGTTTGTGATTTTTATTTAAATGCCTCATGGTAGTGCTCTACAAATCAGGCGCTTCTTGAATTTAACTTTGCCTATTTTGGTATTAAATTTTATTGCAGTATCTCTGATTTTTGCTATGGGTAGTAATATACTGAGTGAAGAATTAACAGATTTCTGTTCATTGCTATTGTCCTTTCTGTAACTGTTTTACGTCCAGCTCAGGGAAATCCTTTCTTCTGTTTCCAACTCACTCCTGCTCCCTAACAATACAGGTGGTTGGTGCCTTGAGGCATCTTATGTTAATTTTGCAAGGGCTGCGACCAGTGACAAGTCCCTGCAATATCATACAAAGACAAAACCTTTTAATTCTACAACCAGGAGCTTTTTTTTTTTTGGAATTTTTTGCCGTGATTTCAAGATACTGTAGGCACAGAGAGCTGAAGATCTGTTTCAGATAAACTTTTTTTGAATGTAAGCTTTGAGAGGTTAGTTTTGTGTGTGAGACTTGGACATTTAAACGTGTCATTATTTGAAAAACAGGAGTCAAGGTTGTTGGCGTGTGATGTTCATATAGCAATTCCTAGAGTATTTGTAAACAGAATATATGTAAACAATATTTGCATCTATTAAAAAAACAAGTATGGAGAAAATACTTTTTATTTAATCAAGATACTTTGCTTAACTGTATCATCCTCTCTTACATCTTTTCTGCTTGTATGTTTTCATCATATGTGTGGGGTAAAATCATAAGTGCTCTGTGTTACATTTTTTGTTTGCTTTATTTACAAAAATTTTAATATTAGTAGATGAGTAATACAAGCTTTTTGTTGCATATTTTTATGTAAAAAGTTTGAGAATATATTGTCTTTAAAATAAACTACTAATTCTGTGTGACGATGGCAACAAATGATCTAAAAATTTTTGTAGGGATTTAGAGCTTTATTTCTGATTTTATTTTCAATAGGAAAATTATTCTGAAATGCATATAAAGCTTTATTCTCAGTCCTAATCGAGGATTGTCCTTGAGGTAATGATAATGAAAAAATTGATACCCTTTAGCTTTATAAAGTACCTTAACATATTTGGTAGAAACTACAGTCAAGCAGATGTATTTGATTGTAATCTACTGCTCAGAAATATTTGTACCAAAAGGGATGTTATTGAAAAAAATTAGTAATATTGTGATCACTGCTGTTGTTACATTATACATTCATATCTGATGTTTAACTTCCATAGACAAATATGTTTTATGCTTTGCTGCGAAAAATACAATATCAGTTTTTCCATATTTTAGATTAAATAAGATTATGAATCAGGTGGCCATTCAGCGGAAGAAGCAGTTTGTTGAACGAGTGCACAGTTACTGGTTGCTTAAAAGACTGTCTAGGAATGGTGTTCCTCTGTTGAGAAGGCTGCAGTCCAGTTTACAGTCACAAAGAAACACACAACAGGTATGTGACACGCTTTTTTACTTATGAGAAGAAATCAGAAAATCTCTATTTTATAGAGTAAAAAATTAACAAGGAAACATAGCACAGGGTAAAAACTTTCTCTGATCGAGCACTGAGTAAATTCTTTGTTATTCTTAATATGACTGATATTGAAAATCAGGCATTATCTAATCCTTCTAAATTTCTGAGATATGAGGGAAAAAAAAATTGTATGGGTTTTTCTGTTTTGCTTAAATGCTTCACAAAAATACTGCCACCAAAACTACCTAAATACCATTATTCATTGACTAGGATTGTGGTTTTCTTGGAACTCATTGCTCAATGTGCTATGAGTTAGTAAGATAAAAAATGCAAAGCAAATGTCACTTTGACACTTATAACTGTGAAAAACAGGAATTTTTACAGACTAAAGGTTACACCATGCTAGCTTACAGTTTTCGATTTCAGATCTTTATTGCCCACCTTTTTCGGTAGTAGCAGAACAAAGAGCAACTTGATGAAATTCAAAGACCTGTTTCAACTTTTAGTTTCACTGTTGACATAGTAAAGTGGGATTGTAGACAAGCATAAATTTATGCTGATATTTTGTTCAAGTAAAACTCATCCTATCTAAAATATATCTAGGTTGGTTAAAAGTTGTACACATTTACCAGTCAGAGTTGCTGAAAAACAGAAAAACAGTCACTCCAGATGTGTATCAGATTCAGAAAGCGGTACCCTTCTGCTTCCCATTTTTGTAATATGAAGAATTCTCCAGTGACATTGGAGATTTTTGGCACGTCTTTTATTGTTTTGTTTTCAAGACACTGGGTGGCTTCAGAAATAAATAAAATTTCTTTTCTGAATTCTGTATATTGATCCATACATGTAGAACTTGAAATGCTGTGAAGCATCATGATGTGGAAATTTTTACTGCATCCCAGTTAGCTTTTTTAATTGAACTGAAAATGTAGATGGCTGTGTTCTTTCCGTTCTCCAGGTGTTTGACTTCCAGTGGAATTGTTACTGTAAAATAGCATCTAGAACTTAAGAATGCATTTTATAGTCATTAACTTGTATTAAATTGAGATTATTTTTTTCCCCCCTGTAAAGCTTAATTACTATTTTTGTTTAAATTGCATTGTTATTTGCTGATTAAGTCAGTAATTGATGTAGTCATAAAAATACCATGGTCAACAGTGCTTCCTAATTATTTGATCTGTTCTTTTGGTATGGGTTTCTTTTCTTAGCTTTTTCATGAAAAAAACCTAATTAATAATTCCCAGAACAGCTGAGGTTAGAAGGGACCTTTGGAGGTCATCTGGTCCAACCCCATTGCTCAAGCAGAGCCACTTAGAGCAGGTTGCCCAGGACCGCATCCAGGTAGCTTTTGACTATCTCTAGGGATGGAGACTCCACAGCCTCCCTGGGCAACCTGTTCCAATGCTCAGTCACTCTCACAGTAACAAAGAAGTGTTTCCTGATGTTCAGATGGGCCCTCCTGTGTTTTAGTTTTTGCCCATTGCCTCTGCTCCTGTCACTGGGCACCCCTGAAAAGAGCCTGACTCCATCCTCTTTGCACCTTCCCTGCAGGTATTTATATACATTGATGAGATCCCCCCTGAGCCTTTTCTTCTCCAGTCAGAACAGTCCCAGCTACCTCAGTCTTCCCTCATAGCTGAGACGCTCAAATTCCTTTTAGGTGGAATTAACTTTGAATATAAATTGGCCACTTGTTTATCTTTCTTTCATTTCTTCTATATTACTCCATTTTAATACTATTTTTGGGTTGTAACTTCTCTAAAATATTTTGTATTGTACTTTTAGTCTTTGATTAATCTTTTAATTGTGTTTGAGAAGCTTTTATTCTGAAGAGTGGTGTCTGACAGTTACCTAATAATAGCTGAAATTGGTTTATTCGGATAGTAGGCTTTTTTTTTTTTCCAATGAACTTGAGTTCTTAAATAGTAAAATCAAGCACAAAAGTCCGGGGCTTGTGTGGCAGTATAGACCTAGACTGTAGTTAGTGTCTGAAAACATTGTACTTGCTAGTTGGTAGTTGGGAAGTACTTTTCCCATTGAGATGGCATGAGGAGACTGCAACATTTCTAAATACCGAAATAGTAACTACCAAAATAAAATGATTCTTGTAATTGTTGTTTATAATAAAATAAGCCTTAGATAGGAGCTGTTTAAATCCCTTTGCCTGTTTGCACTCCTGTACACTCTTTCTTTCTTTTCTCTTCTAATTTCAGAACTGTGCACTATTCTTAAGTAAGAAAATGATGAAAATATTTTCTAAATTAATTGGAAACTATTTATTGGTTTATTAAAAATTGGCACTTCTGCAACTTTATTCTTAAAAACTTATAATTGAAAT
This sequence comes from Burhinus oedicnemus, assembly GCA_008921705.1. Taxonomy (NCBI): domain Eukaryota; kingdom Metazoa; phylum Chordata; class Aves; order Charadriiformes; family Burhinidae; genus Burhinus; species Burhinus oedicnemus. Next base: position 1,078,530 of record VFFE01009028.1, on the reverse strand, counting down.
TAACTGTGTCTTTTGAAAAGAAAAAGCAAGTTTCAAGCAAAGCTGAGTATTAAAAGATTCTGTTGATGAAAAATGTGTAGGTAGTGCTTTCCAGTGAGTAGCAAGTGTCCTGTGTGTGACATAGTTGTTCTCCATAGCATCCTCAGTATGTATTTATAATACATATTAGAGTAGTCATAACTGCAAAGCATTTGATGCATTAGTCATCTTCATTGCTCCAATATAAACCAAACCATCACGAAGACTTTAATAAACAGCTGTGGCATAGCTGTTGAGAGAGCACATCAGAATTTTGAAATACAGATGATTATTTTGTTTGTTTCAGTCTAGATAGGTAAATTCTGCTCACCTTATTTTACGTGAGAGGTCAGAACATCAAGAAACCTAAATAGTTTTTCAGTCAATCAAGGGAACGTAAATGCTGATGTAATACAGATTCAGAGGAAATTATTACTATTATTATTATTATTATTATTATTACTACTACTACTACTACTACTACTACTACTACTACTACTACTACTTCTTAAACTGAAAAGAAATGTTAAGATGGGGAACCAAAACGCTGAAAATGGTTTCAAGATGCTTGGTGGAAGGTGGCAAGGTTGATCCCTCTCTAATGTTTGTTGACCAGAACAAATTTGGCAGCGGGGGAAGCATCATGTGGTTTAGAATTACTTCCTAATGACTGTGTCTCAGAGCTCAGTTATGATACGCTTTTGAAGGTAATGTTATATCAGCTAACAGTTCTAAACCAGGCAAGATGATCTTGACTTAAATACTACCTCACCTTCTGCAGGAACAAGGAACCCTCTGAAAGAATGATTTATAGTGTCAACTTCTGTCTCCACCTAGAAATTCAGGAAGGGTGTTGGAAATACTCTAATAAATTTATGTCCGCGTTATTTTAGTTTTTCTCTGTACTTAAAAAATATAAATAATAAATAAGGCATGAAATTTTAGTATAGTAGCTTGTTGCTGCTGTAGCGAGTGAGGTATTTTGGAGAAACAAAGTAGAAAATGCTGGTGACTGAGGTCAGTATCTGCACTGAAGATTTCAGTAACCACGAAATGGTTTTGACTGATTGGCATACAAGTGCCAGCAGAGGTTCTTAATAAAACTAATTATATTGATGAAGATCCAATTTCATCCCTGTAATTCTGTTTTTGTTTGGCTCATATTAAATTACAGTCCCTGTAGGGAGTGAGGCTGTCCCCATGTATTCACATCCAGCATAAGCAGCGATACGTTGGTACACTGACCACATTCCTGCTAGTATGCAGAGACCAGTGACGTGCTCATGGTGGGAGCTGGAGCTGAAAACCAGTTCTCAGTTGATGCATTTTCTGTGTGTAGACTTCAAAGTTTTTCTCTTTTCCCTCAATATTAAAAAATATGTTAGTTTTAGTTTTTCTAGACAATATTTTGTGTTCAGCAAGAACTAAGTCCATCAGAGAATATCACAGTTTCTTTCTAAATTTTTCTTGTGTTGTCAGCCAGAAGAAACTTCCTGGTTTTGTTTATAGAAAGAAAAATTTGGAAGAACAACTCTTTACCAGGAAGTTAATAGAAACTTTCCTTTTCAGAAAGCTTTTGAAAACTAAAACTTTTGAAAGGAACTCTTTTTATCCAGGTTTTTACTAGTTAGACACTGGAAACCGATGCATCATGCTCTTTCCAGCTTGCCTGGATCTTTTAATCTAATTAAGATATATGTTGTATGTCAGGTGATAAATAAGTTAGGGTAAAGGGGATTTATCTTAGCTATTGTAACCATTTCTGCTAATGTTACTTCGTATAGAAGTGTCAAAAAATTGGAGGCTTGCTATTAAATCCCCAAGTTGGAGTGACATTCCAGAAGGGAGTGTATGTGTGCACAAAAAAACAGCAAACAAGGTGCTTTTGATACTTTGGGTCACGTCTGCAGAGTTACACCTACCTACCTATTTTATGGAATGAAGCTGGTCAAACAACTGATTCAACTAAAAGAATAAACTTAAAAAAAAAAAAAAAAAAAAAAAAAAAAAAAAAAAAGGGGGCAACTGTACCTCCAGTTTAGCCAAATACTTCAGTCTGTAATGAACTACCCAAAGACTTGGTGTAACAGAGAGTAACATTTTTTTTCTGCTGTATGTTTCCTGACTGACCCTAAAACTAGTATGGTTTTGTTGACTTCACTTTCAGCAGGATCAGTTCCCCAGTTTCATGAACTGTGTAATTACGTAGGGCAAAAAAGCAGACTCTGAATGGCTGCAAGCAAAGGGATTACAAGCATTCCACTTTTAGCAATAGCAATGACTTAATTTACTTTGAACTATTCTGACCTTCAACAGTTAAATTATTATGTGTCTGAGTCCAACCTAACTCCTTAAAAGAAATGATAACTGTCAGTAGTTATAGTCATTAGGAAAGGGAACTAGTTTCTAGCTACATTTTTTTCGGTCTTTTTTGAGCAGGTTCCCCCCCCGCCCCGAAAAGAGGAACAAACTGTTGTTTCCAGATTGCTGTATTGTAATACACAGATAGCTGACAGTTAAGGATTTTCAACTTCAATGAAGTCAGAGATGTGAATAAAACTAACTTCATAGCTTCCACAGGTACTTGCCTTTACTTTTACAAAGTGTATAAGGCAGTAAAATATGATGCAGATCATAGAATCCTAGCACTCACAAATCTGTTGGATATTTTTTTAAACTGCCAGTTTTTGCAATTCTATTTTTAGAACCTTCTGTCTGAAAAATTGCATAAGCTTGCTTTAGAGGACCTATGATGTTTCTAAATTATCATTCTATTAAGGAGTCTTTTGCTTTGAGTGTAACAATTCGTAATGTTCAGTTATTGCTCATCTGCTTAGCCAGTTTTCGTTATTCCTCTGTCTTCTATTTTTTATAACTTACAGAATTTATTGTTTGTTTTAGTTTAAAAAAATCCAACACAACGATTACTTACCGTGTATATTGCATTCTGCTAGTTACAGGCAAGCATACAAAGCTTTGGATCTCTTTCTGAGACTATTTTGTAAAATATTAATTTTAAATGTATGAATTTTCAAAAGCAGGTGTTTCTTTTGTGTATTTGGTACTAATATTAGGACTTTTACTTTTTTATGGCCTTGTTTCTGGTGAATTACCAATACCATTTGACTACTATAGGTAGTATTCCAATATACTACTACTACTTATGAAAAATAATGAGAACAAGAAAGGCTCTGCTTTCTGTATGTACAAATCAAACTAAATACTGCAAGTGTTTAAACACTACTTCCTAAAACTGAGTGAATTAAATTCTTTCATCCATTCACTGAAAAGTTGTATTGCTGCATTACCTGTTTGTGGTACCATTTGAAGTTAACTGTTTTATTTAAAAAACTGCTTTTCATTTCCTGTCCTCAGAAGTGATAGTGATTTTGTTCTTACAAGTGTGTCCTAATTCTGCGGGGTGTGAGGAGGGTGGACTGTGTTGGAGCACAAAAATAATTTGTTTCTATTGGTCTTGAGTTTCTGAAGAAGTTCACGATGTTGACCTGGTTTGGATTTTGATGTGAAAATAATGAGTCTTATTTTGCAGCTTGTTATACTGCTAGGTTGCTGTTTGATATATTGCTTTTTCTGATGTAAATAGCCTTCACCATAGGATTGCTTTCCAGTTTATAGATTCTGTTTTCAGCTAGATGGTTGAGAAACTCAAGAAGATACCCTGACCAGAGGTTTACTTTTGTTGCAGTATGAAGCTTATGACCAAGTGCTGTAACTGTAAGACAGTGGTTTCTCCTTTCCTGTGAATATGTTCTATAATTGCATAAAACTACCTTATAAAAAGAGGTTAGCATTTTTCCTTTCATGAAAACCTTTTGATTCTTTTCTTAGAGAGAAGATGATGAAGAAATGCAAGCCTTAAAAGAAAAGTTGAAGTACTGGCAAAGGCTGCGCCATGATCTTGAAAGAGCACGTTTGTTGATTGAACTTATACGCAAGCGTGAAAAATTAAAAAGAGAACAGGTAAATGGAGTACCTTTCAATCTGGTGAAACTTTTCTGAAGGGAACATAGTTTTAAGTATCCTCACACACAGTTTTTGCTATAGAAAAACTGCAGTGTTTGTCTTTTAATTCTCATGTAGGATCAAGAAACAAACGTGCATGCACGCACTCACACAAACTCTTTAAAATACATAAAATTATCATAGAACCATAGAATGGTTTGGGATGGAAGGGGCCTTTAAACATCATCTAATCCAAACCCCCTCCAGTGAGCAGGGACATCTTCAACTAGGTCAGGTTGCTCAGAGCCCCATCCAGCCTAACCTTGAATGTTTCCAGGGATGGGGGATCTACCACCTCTCTGGGCAACATGTTCCAGAGTTTCACCACTCTCATTGTAAACAATTTCTTCCTTACATCTAGTCTAAATATACCCTCTTTCAGTTTAAAACTGTTATCCCTTGTCCTATCACAACAGGTCCTGCAAGTTTTTAGTTTGTCCTCATATTTCTTATAAGCCCCCTTTAAGTACTAGAAGGCTGCAATAAAGTCTCCCCAGAGCCCTCTCTTCTCCAGGCTGAACAACCCCAACTGTCTCAGCCTGTCCTCACATGAGAAGTGTTCCCATCCCTCTGATTGTTTTTGTGGCCCTCCTCTGGACCCACTCCAACAGGTCCATGTCTTTCCTGTGCTGAGGGTTCCAGAGCTGGATGCAGTACTCCAGGTGGGGTCTCACCAGAGCAGAGTAGAGGGGCAGAATCATCTCCCTCGCCCTGCTGGCCACGCTTCCTTTGATGCAGCCCAGGATATGGTTGGCTGTCTGCACTGTGAATGCACACTGTTGGCTCATGTCCAGCTTTTCATCCACCAGTAACCCCAAGTCCTTGGCAGGACTGCTCTCAGTCCCTTCATACCCCCAGCCTGTATTGATACTGGGAGTTGCCCTGAGTTGGGTGCAGGACCCTGCACTTGGCCTTCGTGAACCTCATGAGGTTCACACAGGCCTGCTTCTCAAGCTTGTCCAGGTCCCTCTGGATGGCATCCCATCCCTCAGATGTGTCAACCACTCAGCTTGGTGTTGTCTGCAAACTTGCTTAGGGTGCACTCGATCCCACTGTCTGTGTCATTGATGAAGATACTGAACAGTACTGGTCCCAGTACAGAACCGTGAGGGACACCACTTGTCACTGATCTCCATCGGGACAGTGAGCCGTTGACCACTACCCTCTTGATGTGACCATCCAACCAATTCCTCATCCACTGAACAGTCCACCCATCAAATCTGTGTCTCTCCAATTTAGAGAGCAGGATGTGGGGGGACACATGTTGAAGGCCTTACAGAAGTCCAGATAGATGACATCCATAGCTCTTCCCTTGTCCACTGAGGTAGTCACTCCATCATAGAAGGCCTCTAGGTTGGTCAGGCAGGACTTGCCCTTGGTGAAGCCATGCTGGCTGTCTCGAATCACCTCCTTGTCCTCCATGTGCCTTAGCATAGGTTCTAGGAGTATCTGTCCCATGATCTTCCCAGGCACAGAGGTGAGGCTGACAGGTCTGTAGTTTCCAGGGTCCTCCTTTCTTCGCTTTTTAAAAATGGGTGCAATGTTTCCCTTTTTCCAGTCACTGGGGGCTTCACCTGGCTGCCATGACTTTTCAAATACCATGGAGAGTGGCTTGGCAACTGCATCAGCCAATTCCCTCAGGACTCTGCGTTGCATCTCATCAGGTCCCGTAGATTTCTGTATGTTCAGGTTCCTGAGGTGGTCACAAACCTGATCTTATCTTACAGTGGGAGGGACTTTGCTCCCCCAGTCCCCATCTCTCAGTCCATCCACTCGAGAGGTGTGGGAAGAGATGTTGCCAGTGAAGACCGAGGCCAAAAAGTTGTTGAGTACCTCAGCCTTCTCATCCGTTGTTACCAGTTTCCCAGTTTTGCTCATCAGAGAGCGCTGTGCTTTCTTTGACCTTCCCTTTCTGGCTGACATACCTGTAGAAGCCCTTATTATTATTCTTTGCATCCCTTGCCAAGTTCAGCTCCAGCTGTGCCTTGACCTTCCTGACTCCATCCATACACAACTGGGCAGCGTCCCTATACTCTTCCCGGAATACCTGTCCCTGCTTCCACTGCCTGTGCGTTTCCTTCTTGCCCTTTAGTTTGACCAGCAGGTCTCAACTCATCCATGCCAGTCTCTTGCCTTCCTTCCCTGATTTCTTACACCTGGGGATTGAGCGCTCTTGCACTCTATGGAAAGCATCCTTAAAGATCTGTCAGCTCTGTTCTGCTCCCTTGTCCCTCAGGG
>VFFE01009028.1:1053024-1068004 GCA_008921705.1 Burhinus oedicnemus | reverse complement strand
TGGGGGGGGGGGGGGACACGACGACAAAAACCCCCCAAACCCTCAGATTTCTGAATAAATTTAAAATCTGTCATTTTGTTCCTTTTCTCTCTGTGGAGTTAGGTGTATGTGGGGCAAATATGCTTTTGATTATCTTCAAAACAAAAAAAACAACCAAACAAACAAACCACCCCAACAATTATGGATAGTTTCTTCTAACTCTTCCTATTTCAGAATTTCTAGGATTTTTTTTTTTATGTAATATGTAGGCTAGTAACAGGAATAAAATCCAAACTATTAAAAGAATTATTATTTTTTCAATTTTAAAATAAAATTCTGTAGCCTCTTTCTGAAGCTAATGGAGATATGTACAGAATTAAATTTTGTAGGACTACTACTTAGGAGGCATTTATATTTAAAGTTTTTATTTGCTTGTTCAAGAAGAGACTGTGTGAATTGAGATGTTTTAGCCAAATTTAATTCACTTGAAGCTATTCTGGTTATTCTTTAATAATGCATATTTTTCTAAACATATATAGTTCGTACAGATGTGTCAGTTTATCAAATATTATTTCTGTAATTCTTTTTCCATTTGCAACCAAGCATTTTGCTTTCACGTTGGGAGTTTTTATTCCTCATATTATTTTCAAACTTGTGTCTCCACACTATTTTAAGCAATTTGCAGTTGGCAGCTATTTTGAGCTACGATTCATCAGGAAACCAGCACAAACCTCAGACACTTTCCAAGATTTAAAACCAGTTGAATTGTTTTCCTTTTGGATGTGCAAGCTGGTGTCGATTCATGCAGATGTCTGTGTTCTGATAAAAATAAATGAGATGATGTATACAGCAATGTTTTGGGTTTTTTTTCTATTTGGATATTTTTTTCAAAATTTTAATTTCATGCTGCTAGTAAAAAATGCTTTTATTCAAAAGAATTCAGCAAACATGAGTCTTTCCCTCCAAAGACATACTGTGGTAGAAAAGGCGTGATTCAGGCTGCTTACCTGTGTTCTTGGGAGTTAGCCACTTCATGAGCAATCACTGTAGCTGAAAATGAATTATTACTGCACAATTTTCTTTGACTAGTATGAATGTTAAATATCCTCATTTCTAGTGGCTATAGGTAAAAAGTCATTAAAAAGCACTTTGCTTAATATACAGTACGTTGACATTTTTAAGTGGTTGGGAGCTGTACTGTCACATCTTTTTTTCTTCCTTAACTATCCATGACCAGTGTGGGGGTTTTGCCGTTACTTAAGGATGCCTTGTTGTTTTGTCCCTCACCGTAGTTTCCTTTATGTTTCCCCCTTTCACATCACTTACATGTTTTCTTCTATGAACAGGTTCAAAAGAAGGCTCTAAAGCTTACCTAGTTAAGTAAAACCACGCCTACTTTGATGTTTTGTTATTCTCATAGACTGCCTTTCCTTATGCTCTCTTGAATTACATTTGAAGTTGGCGTGCTTGCCAGTTAGTTTCAGTAAAGACAAATACAGGATCCATGGCACACTATTTTGTAAGTGTGGTGTCCCATACATTGTTGGTTTTCATGTACAAAATAATTATTGAAATACTAGCTTTTTTTTAGAAATAGAAGATTATTATACAACATGATTTAACCTTCAAGGCAGACTGAAAGCAGTTTGGTTTAATACTCTGACCTCCCTTTATATATGAATCCTTGTTTATAAAAGCATGAAGCAATAGTGTAATGTAACCTTGAATTTGAATTTCATAGTGTTCAACTAGGGCATTGTCACTTAGTTATATATATCACTTTTCCACATAGTCATTATCTGGAAACTGACAACTACATAGTGGAGAGATGTGTTTAAAAATTTCCTGTACGTACTTGATGTATCTTGGTTTTGTTTTATATAGTACCTAGCAATTTCAAAAAGATGGTAGGTTGTTTTTACTTAGGAAACTTTGGTCACATCAGAGATTGATATATGATTCTTGAAGTTCAGGTGTATCAAATGTTAACTGCATCAAGTTCAATGACCTTTTCAAAATATGCATTGTTATAAAGATGAATCCTTTTCATCAGGAAATTAGTTGGTGCAGTTATTACATCTGAGAAAAATAAAGCTGATTAATGTATAGAACGTAGATTTTACCAACCATTTAAAAATTTGACTCTAGCAATTGTGTATAGGTAAAATAAACTCCTGGAACAAATGACTGTTTTAAGATACCTTTTGAGCAGTGTAAAATGCTGGATTAGGTTCAGATTAAATTTTCTTGTTGTTCATGGTTTTATCAGTCATCTTTATGCTTTCATAAATTTAGGATAGTAACTGCAGGTTACTGTGTTGGTACCCTCTATTTTAATTAGAAACTAAAGATTTAGAATATACTATCCTGAAGCAATCACTTTAATTTACCTTAGAATTAGGATTGCAAATAGTGATTATTATAGTGCAGTATGTTGGTTTTCTATTATTTCTTGGCTAAATAGCAGTAATAGAACATTTCAGTGAAACATATAATTTACTTAGTATTCTTCTTGCTTCCAGCTACACAGATTTTCTCAAGGCACTGAAACAGATGTAAACAAATACTTATAACATGGATCACTGAATTAGAGTATTTAAGACAGTAAAAAGTACAGGCTTTTGGGGGGACAGGGGAATTTATCATTTCTTAATATGTACATTGCATGCAGTTGTCGGTATACAACAAATGTAATTACATCTTATTAAATCTATTAGTAAATTTTGGGCTGACTTTGTTTCTGCCTGATGGCTACAAAATGATTGACAGTGCTTAAGAACTGTCTGCAAGTAACCTGTGTATGAATTCCACTTGCATTTAATATAATTTAATACTGTAGCGAAGACCACTTCTACTTAATTTTATTTGGTGTGATAAGGATAGAGATTGTATTTGGGGTAAAATGGAACACAGGTTATTTTTTTGAATTCTTCATTACTTGATTTCTAATAAATCTTTGGCTCTCTAGAGCACAGACCAATTTAATTAAAAGTCAGGCTTCATATGTGCAGCATCCAGTTACTATTCTCTAAATGGAAGAAGTGAAAGTAAAACATGCATATCTAAGAACGTAACTTGGGTCCTCTGAGTAAATAACAAACTAAACTAGAAGTTGCTCAGTGAAGAAACAAATTGACATAATGACTCATCTCATTAACATAGACAGGAATGATAATGTTTACATATATATTCGTGAGTAAAATGCAGTGATTTGACTAAATCTACTGACAGATCCAGAGTCCTTATACTTTGAATGAAAACTATTATTTTTGTTTCCTTTTTTTCTTTAGCTGCACAGTGATTGTTTCCTGTAAAACCTGATGTGAAATTTAGTTATTTAAGCACTTAGCAATGTCCAGAAACTTCAGCTGCCTGCCTTCAAGAAGTTTCAAAACATAAAACACGTTAAGGTGTATGTGCAAACAAAGCAAGCATTGGAGATTATGAAGGCCTAAAAGGAATTATCCCCTGGCTTGTTAAATTTTTCAGTACAGAGACACAGGGACCACAGGAGCTCGAGTGCTATTTTGTATTTTTGTTTTGTTTTAGTGGGGTGTGGTGGGTTTTTTTGGTTGTTTTGGTTTTTTAATGGGATGGGAGACGACTGAGAAACTTTGCTAAGAAAATCAGACAAATTAAGGAGAGAAACTAGAAAAAAACTGAATGCTGCATTTCTGTATTTGTATTTGGGCCACTGAAGCTTTAGAGAAGAATTCTGGCAGCCCTACTAAAATTTTTGCTAATTTAATTTCTGGAAAAATTTTGAAAAATAGGAGAGGATTTTTGTAATACATGTGGAATAAAATAAGTGCATAAGGCAGAAAGAGGGGGAAGGAAACTATTTTATACCAGTCAGCAACTGCAATGACATTTAAGAGAATAAATGTTCCTTTTGGTTTTATTTCATCTAAAGAGCCATAGTATTAACTTCATCACCATTAAAAATTGCTTATTTCTTGATTTATGTTATTAGAATAGATGGAATTTTGAGCAACATAGTCAAGAACAGTGAGGCGTGATGAACAACTAGATAAATGGGAGTTTTGTCCTTTTTCAGGGCTTGTAAAGTGTGGCATGCATGTTTTTACGCATTACTATTTTAGACTTTTTTCTTGGATTTTATACCTGTTAATTTCTTTGAAAGCACTATCTTTTGGGTTATTTTTAAGATATTAATTAATAGCACCCAACTTTCAATTGCTGTATTTTCTAAGATCAGTATAACTGAATCTTCTGTAATAATAAAAATTTTTTCTAGATGCCCTTCTGTTTTTCTTGATGCTGTAGGAATTGTGGAGCCTTTTACTGTATTCTGGCATTTCATTTTTTTTTATTTTTGGAATGCTTAGCTCATGTCTTGGCCCAGGTTTGGCTTTCTAAAAAATAAAATGTCATAGTCCCCTATGTGCTTCATCTGTGGCATTTAACACTAATTCTTCTGTGTGGCACAGATGGTAAACAGAGAACTGTGGGCTTTATTGAAGGTATTAAAAAAAAATAGTGAATTTGGAGATCCACACTATGCTTATAAATTAAGAACACACTTGCCATGGTGTTGGTGCTGAGTATAGATGACCTGTGTTCAAATTCACACATCCCTTGTATCAGGTACATAAGGTACCAGAGTTGATCAAATCACCATTATATTTGACCTGTTTAGAACATCATAGAATCATAGAATAGTTTGGGTTGGAAGGGACCTTTAAAGTCATTTAGTCCAACCCCCACATAGTCGCCTACAGGTCTGATTTAAGAGATGAATGATCATAGAAACAAATCCAATGACTCCAAGACTGACTTTGGACACTGAACCTGGAAATCAAAAATACAGTTGACTTAGGGCTCATTCTACTGTGAGTGGAGAGAGAGGGAGACAGTTCTCACAGCAGGATTGACTGCAAGATGAGTGTCTCTCAGAAAAGGTTTGTGTGGGGATTTGCTTATGTTTTCTATTTTTTTTTTCCTTTCCCCTTTTTTCCCCCCTAGATGAGATAGCTTATGTAGTTACATGTGTAGAGGGAGGTCCTCCATAAAGAGTTATTATGGTAGTATGTGCTCTTTTACTCTATCATACGTGCTCTGGATCCTTCCATCCTGAGATGTAATTCTGATTTCTGGATTACTTCTTAAGTCAGCAGGATAAGTGTTACTTCTCATTCTTTGCCAGTACAATGGCTTATATTCACCTGAAGTAGAAAAGGAAGCATACTAAATCATAAACCCATACACAGTAAATTGTTAATCTTCTATTTATGATGTATTTCTAGCTTTTTCTGTTCTGACAGAGCAAACTTTTCAAAATTCAGGAGTGTCTAAGTGTTTTGACCGTTCACTTGATTACATAGTTTTTCTGTGCCCGTATGTTTTTCTAAACCAAAAATCTTCCACAAGCATTTAGATGAGGCAGGGCATCCTGCCATCATGGAGTGCTGGACTTACATGTTCTACAAAAACAGAGATTCAAAATGGTTTTTAAGAAGTCAGAAGGAAGATGACCAATTAAGTTTCTGCTGAGGCAATACTACAGGCAAAATTAAGAGTTTGAAGTAGAAGGAAACCTGTATCCTGAAAGCTTCTTTTTATGAAGGAAACTTTGTTTAGAAAATAATTTGTGGCAGTTACACGATATACTGTCAAAGAAAAACTTACTCTCCGAGTTGCTGAGTTTCTTTATCAAAAGCTCCTGGGAAGAGATTAGCTTCACCGTTTCAAGTCAGAACTTAGATGTCTAAGATTTCCTTTTTGCCTGGAAATGCCAAATAGGAAGTAGGGATCCTTGAGCCAAGTAGAATTGAAATAATTGCTGCAAGAACCAATACAGCAGAGATTATATTTGAACTGTGATTTTGGTGTGTATGTGTATGCTTGTGCATACTTTTCAGATGGAAAAGATTGTGTAGGCATTTCTACTGATACAGTGTCTGGGAACTGGCACTCTGCTCATGCTATAGGAAAATTTAGTGTTAGTCTTTTAAAACTGTAATTTCTAATTTTGTCTCAACATTCACAATCTTAGATGTAATCATAATGTTGATGAATTAACACTTTGGTATCTTCTAAGCAAGAGCAGTATCTCCAGCTGATTTTGTAAATCTGGGATATGCAGAATAGTCTTCTCGGCTTAATTAGCTCACTGTCTTTCTCCATGAAACTGTACTATTCAGTTTATTCCTTGAGGTGAAGTTCTTTTTGTAGCTAGATTGCAATAAGAACTGTTGCAATAAATTGCATTAATACGTCAGGAAAAAAAAGTAAAAGCAGTGATTGGTCAGAAGGGACACTTAATACTAGTAAAGGTTGGTTTGTTTGTTTGTTTGCTATTTGTAATTGTTCAAGTTTATAGAACTTTTACAATCTATCACTGTTAGGTTGACCTAGTTGTTAGCCAATATAAGGAGATGGGAATTACAACCTAACACTCTTGTTTTTCAGAACTTAATGGATGTGGTAGTATTACTTAGTACTCTGTAGTGTTACAAGTTCCATTTTTATGGTAACTGCTTTTCAGCTGTTTGTTTCATGAGGACACCCCACAGGGTGGTGGCATTCATTGTTGAAGGAGGCACACAGCATTAATGTACTTTAAATACAGAGGCCTTGTGAAGTCTCTGTGAACTCTGGTTGTTGACAGAAAAACCTAGTAAACTTCTTTGAAATTAAGGTAGACTACGTGAACAATAACATTCTTGCACTGTAATGTAATCAGTTTACTGTACATTTATTATCTCAATTCCAGTTTTGTATAATTTATATGCCCCTTAATTGCAAGAACACAACTTTTAATGAGAATATCAACAGAAATGGTGGTGAGCAATGTGCTTCCTCCAAAAATGTGACTGTACTATCTTCCCATTGTCTCTGTTAAGCAACTGATAAAGGAATTTGGGACTAATTTAGGGACTTGAATCTTGCCATTTGCTTTTCCATTGATTTTGCTGAGTAGTGCTTGTAAGATTTTGACAAATAAAAATTATGTCAAGTGGCACATCTGACTAAGAATCCTTTATCCAGTCCTGGGAATACAGTGTTTTGGGATATTTTTAATTGCCAGCTCTCTTCTGTGTTTCCCATTGTAGTACCCATAGTTTTTTCAGTGTGCATAGAGGAATTGTACACATAAGAAGGTGTATCATACAAAGAAACATGTATTACTCAAGAATAGGTAAAATACTTGAAACAAAGTTGCTTTTATTTTGTTGGTGCCAAAAGAGTGTTCATTGGCCATGCTCTCCTAAAGCGGTAACCCTCCCCCTACTTTCATTTTCCTTTCTCTCCTCCTTCTTTTTTTTTCGTCTTTTCTTCCTTTACTTTTCCCTTTTCCCCTCCCTCCAAAACTGTAACAATACAGCTGTCACTCAGAAATTACTTTCTAACAACGTGTCATTGGAAAAAAATGGAGACAAAAGCAGATGTTGACAAGTAACATTTGGCTGATGAGAATGGCTAAGTACTCCTGAGTTCTAGAAAAATGTTGTGGATTTTTTTTTTGTTATTGTTGTTGAAGATAAGTAATTTGGGGGGGGCAATATACTGTAGATTTGTCTGATTAGATACAAAGATATGAATATGCAAGTCAGCCTTATTTTAACTCTTTGTGTTCAGTGCTGCCTAAAAATAGCAAAGCTGGGTTGGTGTTTAATAGTCCTTGATTATGTTCACTTGACAGAGCTTTAAGCACTGTCAGGTTGACTGCATGAGCAGTGAAACATCTTGTTTTGGCGTTGCAGCTCCTTTCATTGAAGCCAGGAAGACAGTCTTAGGATTGCAAGCACTGTTAACTTTTGCTAGGCTGGAATAAATTTTTGGTGTGATATTACAGTCACTAAAAGGATTCATATCAGGCACTTCCACGGGTACAGTGCCAGCTGTCATAGAAGGAGGCTGTTCCATGCCTGTAGTAAGCACTGAATCTTTTATACTGAGTCAGCTGAAGTTTTCATCTCCCTGTGTGAAATACCTCTCCAGGTACAAAAGGCCTGGAAAATTAGGTCAAAAAATGCAGGTGTGTAACTTAATGAAGTAACTGGCTAATTCAAGGACTTACAGTTTATTGTGTTGTCCTGTGTTGATCTGTATTGTGTTGATCTTGGGAGTGGCAGATCTCTGGTGAACATTTCTGCCTTCATCTTTCTTTCAAGTGGCAACTTCAATTTCAGTTTCTGTTTCCTGTCCTAGAATGAGGCGCAAATTAAGAACTGATTTTTCTGCATAGCTGTAAAAGGCAAATGAATGGTATATGATTTGTTTCCCTTTTAATAGGGCAATATTGTTGGACAGTCTTACAGAAGAGAGCTCTGAAGTTCACCTGTCTGTCTTCCTTTTCTTTGGATAACATGCCCAGCAGTTGGGTTCTCACAATTACAGGGAAACATTTACTTTCAAAGAAGAAAAAGAAGTGTGTTGGTAAAAGCTCTGTATAAAATCCTTTAGATAGTAATTTAAGAAAAAGAAGTTAGTTCCATTTAGAAAACAGAATAGCCTGCTTTTGTAGGTCCTGCTGTGCTGCTCTGAAAGAATGCTAGACACTAGGGGTTTGATGCAATATATTGATAGATAATTGTCATGTTTTTTCATTATTTAAGTTGAAAACTAAATATTTTTTGATTGAAGTTTTTAATAACTTTAAATTTCTTTCTTTTAATTTATATCAGGATTTGGTAGGTGAGAGAATAGAAATCTTAAAATGGAAAATGTGTAAGAAAGTCTTTTTTTCTAAAGGATCTTTACTGTTTGCATTACTGCGTAATTCAGGAAAAAATATTCTGATCTTAAATCCCCATAAGTAGTCTTTGCCAAGGTAATTAGAAGTAAACGATCCTAAATATTTCTGACTTTCTGTAGTCGTCATATTTCTTGGATCCTGAATGACATACCGTTGGTCTGTGTGTGGTTCAGGCACTTTAATCTTGTATTTTACAATCATCTGTGTATGTTTCACATGTCATAAATCATATAAACTAGAGCTGACTAAAGAATTCAAGTTGTAAAGATAGTTTTAAATTCTTCAAGTTTTGTGCTTGTGCTTTTTTAATGGCATATATATACTACTACTGTCATCAGTCTTTTCTATACCACTGGAACAGCTGATACTCTCTAGAAGAAGTTGTGAAAGGTTTTTTTAGAGAAATTTTTTTTTTTTTTTTTTTTTTTTTTTTTTTTTTTCCTTTCAGATTTTTTTCTGGAATGTTTTCAGACTCCTCCACTAGTGTTGCCTCCCAGTTGTGTATTTTAGAATGTCTTGAACAGTTGTCCTACAATACAGTGATCCTATTGTTGTAGTGCACAGAGCAACAGACAATCCTTACCTTCTGGAAACTGTAGTTAGTAAATGTTGATTACTTTTCCTTTCTGTTGTGCAATTCAGATTCAGGTGTTTTAGCAACCTCTCATCTCGTTAGCCAGAGAGACTTCTTATTTCCAGATTTTGAAGAAAATCAATAGTTACAGGATAAATTCTTAAGCATTCTTTTGAAACATATCAAACTGACTATTCTGTGAGCCACCAAACTGCATTCATTATGTTACTTAAACCGACAAAGATGAAATTTTTCTGTTCAGGATCTTGAAAGCCGCTGCTGTTTAGTGTGTAGGTGCCATGTCATGGGCTCACACTGAGCTTTCCTTGCTGTCTTTGGCCATGACCAAATTTTAAGCAGGCTTTAAAAGCATTTTTTCCCAAGGGGTCTCTTCACACCAAACTTCTTCATCTTTGTGAGTAACTGGCTCCCATTTTCTCTGCATACTGAAGACTGTATTAAGAAATGTAAACTTTGGCATGGTCAGGTATTCATCTGTGTATTCTGAAAAGAAGGATTGTGTCTAATATTCTTACTGCACTCCAGAATTTACTGTTGGAAGTAGACATTTATAGGGTTACTCTAAGGTTCATTTTTTAAAAACTTTGTGGATGCCTTCCTATTGCTGCAATACATCTGTTTTCAAGGTTTTCAGTATTTAAGAATACAATAACTTCTGATTATTTATTAACTTAAAGTATTCCTTTATCCTGTCTGTGCATACCTGTATATATAAATCCTCTTAAACTCGGGTCATCACCTTTCTTACTCTTACTGGAGGGATTTTTACATACATTTCAAAACCATGTTCTTGATGCATATCATGCATGTGGAGGTTTTATTCTATGCTTTCAGTGACTTGCATATATTTTCTTTCTCAAGAAAGGACTGAATAAAAGTGAAGCTTTTAATCTAGCTTTGCTCCTTTTGAAACTTTAACTGAGTATTAGAGTTAGAATACGTGGAACGCTTGTATCATTCTTACTGTCTCTGGACGCTGCTGTAAGAGTGGCTTATTTATTTGAAAGCTCTGTTTCCTTTCAGAGAGACTTAATGGCTTTTTCACTGTCTTCCAGGTTCTCATATTAACTAATATCATGCTGGGTATTTATCTCTTTGGATCCTAATTATTTTCTGTTATCCTCAACATGGAATGGAATTCAATTAAATGATCATTTTGGAACGCAGAAAGACAATTACATTTGAAGTAATTATTTTGGATCATGTTGGAGACACCAGCCATCCTTAAACCAAAAAAAAAACCAAACACAACACTGTTGGAGGAAGTCTTTGACATATATGAAACTATGCTCTTCATTCAATATATTGCCCTATTTCCGTAAGTTCTGAAGTTGTACATGTTGTAGTATATGTGACACAAATTGGTCGCAGATTTTTACCAGTCCCAGCGTTCTTATTCCCAGAATATGCTCTGTGGGAGCAGATTAGTTAAGAATGTTCTATTTCCATCCTCTTCCCTTCCCCAAAAGCCAGTCTAATCATCCTTGGAGAAGTAAAGCGTACAAAAGAAATGTTGTACTTTTTTTGTGCATTTATGCAGTTTTAATAAAATACACGTTTTTCTTTGATTTATATATATTTTAATGAAGAGTAATATCACTGGTGCTGGGTAAGTGCACAAGTCAGGACTTTATTAGTCCTTGCTTGGTAAAATGAACCTAAATAGTGTTATGTAAGTGCTGGTGCTCTGTGTGCACTCGTTTCTTGAATGCTCCCACTTTTTTAGTGGTTGCAATTATTTAATGGTTTTCATTATTTCTCAGCTCTTCAGCTGTGGTTTTAATACAGCACTTCATCTTACATTTGGATATGCTTGGTTTTGCATCAAGCTATGCATAATAAAGTTTTAATTGCTTTAGAATAATTTTATCCAAGTTTTGCTTCTTTATTTTTGTTAACTGCAAGATGCGATTACAGTCTGAAATGCACAATTCTGTATTCTGTGGCAGCATTTTGTACATTCATGGAGCATGCTGCTCCTTGGACTACCCTGAGTTTTGTTCCTCTGTCATTTTTTCTGAACTTCAGCTATCTTTCTGGAGTTACCTTTTCCTGCTTCCATTAATTTGGTATAGGCAACAAGAGTCTAACTTGCTTGATGTAGGTAGTCAGTGAAAATTTTTTCAGAACAAACTGCTACTGTTGAGAAAAAGTTGAAACTTTCACTGATAAATAGACTGTTCAGGGCAATGAGAAACCTGTGAGAAAGTATGAAGCTGATCATCTTTGGCTTACTTTTTTTTTTCTTCTTAGTTTACAGTTTTTTCTATAGTGTTTCTTTATTTTTAAAATGGTTAAGTGTGTTACGTGCCATGATTGACATGGCAGTAAAAACTTTATATGTAAATTGAAGTTCAGAGCTGAAGATTGGAAATGGCAGTAACTTGCATTTAAGATCGATAGCAGAGTTCACTGTGAATTCCTTTTTATTTTTAATGAGAAAAGTTGGGTTCTGCCTCTGAGAGTGGACTGCTTGTTTGAAGAAACTTAAGAACAGAGGGGAAAATAAAAAGGCATCATCCACTAATAAAAGGGTTTAGTTTGATGTTCGGGATGGGGGGGGTGTGTGTTCTCAATCAAGAGTACTGGTGAGGGGGTTTGTGTAACCAGTTTAGTAACTGACCTAATAAAGTTTCTCTCCATTCCTCTAGAGAAATCTCATTTGATCTAACAAAATCTTGAGCTTTTGGAAAATGTAAATACCTCATATAGGTTTGTTGCAAGCTTACCCAGGCTACTAATCCGCAAAGGCTGGATAAGTTACTTCTGCCATAGATTTTATTTGACCTTCTTAGTAATATCTTTTGAGCCACTGAAATGTAAATTCCTTAAAGCAAATGGGGATCTTCTTTAATCTCACTCGTTCTAGTAACTATAGGACATTGGATGTTTCTTGATTCATGGGAGAAAGTTTTGTAATGATAAAAAAAACCCAAATTCCCAGTTATAGCATGTAAAAGCAGTATAACTGGGATTTTTTTGCACATCAGTGATACCATAAAAGCACTTAGATTTTACTGCCTGGATTTTTCTGTCAAGTTACAAGGTCACTCAAAATGCTGCATCTTTGACTAGATACGAGTGTGTTTTGTTTACAATAAGCATTGAGGTCTTCCTTTCTTAAAGTAATACCTATTCCTTATAATTTCTGAAAAGTGGGCTGTATAAACTGAGTCTCATGGACTGTGTAAACTCATGTCATTCAGGGCTTGATACTCAGGAAGATTACTCCTGCTGATAGCCTGCTTGTTCTTTGTTTTTTATGCTTCAACAAGCAAGAGAGAAATGTGTCTGAGAAGCTCTAAATTCTTTTGCACTTTAATATTCCTTATTTGTTCAGAAAAAGGGTTTTTTTTTTCGCTGTTAGCAACCATTCTACAGATTGAAAAAACTTCACTTACGGTAATCTTAAGAAACCTACGTTAGTGAATTAAATGAGTCATTAAACTCACCATGTAGGTTATGTTTAAACTAGTGTAAGACTGGACTACCACTGCAGAGAGCTGTCTCCGTTGCTATATTTTCATGTTTCTGTTGCTTCCCGTGTTTCTCAACGTCAGCAATCAGACAATCCCGTGGTTGCTTTGCCCAGTGCATGACTGAAAGCTAGTTCATTGCCATGACCGCATGTTTCTTGTTACTCACATGGTGACAATGAGAAGAAACCATTGCAAGGGACCGAGAGCCAAAATGTCTGTTTCAGCAGCAGCACAATCATAAACTGATTGAAGCAATCAAAATGTGAAGCTACTCCCTAATTATTTTTTTTTTGTCCTGGATATACATACACATACAGAACCAGTTTACTTAGAGATACATAGCTAAGTTGTATTTGGCATACATATCGTTAAACATTTTGTATGTACCCTTAAAAGAATAAACAAATATATCCTTCCACTTTCTCAGCCCACTGGGAACCTGAACTCTGCTCTTGCTTTGTAGCAATATTTACTCAGTATGTCTTTAAATTAAAAATTTAATTGTTATCTAACTTGTTTCTACTGATAGATGATTTATATAAGAAGCCTGAATGATAACTTGAATAATGTGTCTCTGGCTTGTGGCAGGATGAAAACAAAACAGTTTCTACACCTCACTTGAAAAATAGGTCTGACAAGATATCTCAGAATAAAAAATAGTTATTTGCAGAGACCTAAGAGATCTCCTTTTTATCTTTGCAGAATGTTTTCTCAGCTTTTCATTTCAGATGCTATGTGAAGTGTGCTGCGATAATTTATAAGGGAATTTAAGCTTTCTCATAAAGCATACTCTATTTTGACAGGTCTTTCAGCATAGTCTAGGACTGAACTACTTAATTTCGAGCTATTTTGTACTGACTTGCTGAGAAAGAGAACAAGATTAATCAATATCATGTAGTTTGGTACTTGAACACTAAAGGCAATGCTACTTTTATAATTTTCTTGTCTAAGGGATCAAAGGCAAATACAGGAGTTACAAAACAGACGCTCTTAAATCAGTGTTCTACAGTGACAATGATCAACTAAATGGCAATGAAAGAGAATGCTTATCTGTAAATCTTTCAGACCATTGAATAAATTCTCCCTTTTCTCTTAAAAATCTAAGATTGTGTTGATAATCTAAATGGAAGGTCTTCTGGGGGTGGAGGGGGAAATCCCTTAAATTACTGTATGGAAATACTTTGAAAATACAACTGGATCGTACAAAGTAACTTGCTAAGCTCAAGTTGTCAGCCTTCTTTGCAGCGGTCTCTGTAGCAAACAGACTGGAAGAACTAGAACTTAATAAAAGAGTTCTGCCATAATTGTCTTACAGTATAATGTTTTGTGGAGAGGCGCGTGAAGTTGTATGTTTATTTGACTATGTCTGAATGAACCCAGATCATGATGACCTTTAAGACTCTGATAATAGGATGGCTCAGATGGGTAGCTCTTTCTTGCATTATGAGAAACTTGCTGCTCATGTGCCTTAAGTAAAATTCCTTTAGTTTGTTGTAAGGAAGTAAGTGTGCTCGGAATTGAATTCATGTTAAAATTTTGTTCTCTTTGCAGTCTACAGCTTGCAGTAGCTGATTACAGGCTAGTACCACTGTCTTCAGCCAGTTCATTTCTGTTGATACTCTGGAGTCTGTGTTGGATTCTTTCTTTTTTAGTCCTAATTTCCTCCCCTGCCCCCCACCCCGCCTTGGTAAAGTCTTCAGAACGCTATCTTAAACATCTTCATTTTTCTGTAATCAAGTATGGAAATGGTTTAATAAGAACTATACTGTTTGTGAATTAGCATACCCAAAGCAGGACTGGTGGCAGCCCATCAAATCAGTAACTTGTAATATAAAAGCCTTCTGTTCTGTTTTCATTACAAGTATGAAATTAAAATACAATGTCCTCGAATGTATATCAACTTAGGCTAGGGGAAGGGTAGTAAAAAATAGTAGCGTGCACATTATTGGTTGTTGATCTCAGAAAACAGACATGATCATGTCAATCTGAATTTACTAAAATGGAAAGACTTCAGGAGGAACTAGATAGCATCAGGAGGGAATCCCTGCCACTCTTTACTCCCAGTGTTTGAAAAGGATTTTCAGTAGTTCTTGACTTATAATTGTAATATTATATTCAAATGAGTCTTGTGTTGACTTGGTAAATCTGCCTGGTTTGTAATGTGGGGGTTTGGGCTTGGTTTTTTTTCTTGTTTTTTTTTTTTTT